>JAANSN010000056.1:0-109265 GCA_036850665.1 Dicranocentrus wangi | reverse complement strand
GTTTCTAATGGTAATTACTAATTTTAAATAAAGTGTTTAGAAGTCCCTGAAATCAAGGTCTCAAAATGTCGCCCTACTTTGTGCTCAATCCTTATTTCATTGTATTCATTTTTAAGCATAATTTGTATAATTTACGATTCATACAAGGAACCTCTATCTAGTATTTCATAGTCTCTGCTTGCCGCTTGGAGAGAATTTGAGGCTCCAAGCGTAAATCGGAAGCAACCATGCGGGTCATCAAAACTGATACTTTTGTCATTGGAAAATACGACTTTTCCCTTATTGTCTATCTCAATGGATTTGAGTCCTGGTGTGGGGTCCTTGTGGGCTAGGGTATGTGTAGGCTTGGCACATTGCTTCATCCATCCAATAGTTCGAATTTTATTTAACACGGGTTAAAAAGTGGTATTTGAAATATTTTGGGGGGTAATTTCACGCATTTGTCGAACTGAATACGGGCCCGTGATTGCCAAATGGATGATCATGTGATAATGACAAGGCGTCAGAATGTGTGGCCGATCACCAGAAATGAGTTTGGATCGTGATGAGTCATCTCTCTCAAATATTTACTCAGAAAATTCCCAATTTGACCTGGGTTGGTGCAACAATTCAATTTGACCTATTGATAGCCAGTCAAATGCGCTCCATTTGTCATTTTCATGTTTAACGTCGTTATTGATGAGCTTAAAACTAAAGATACAACGGTTTCTGTACTCCAAACTTACTCAAAAATTCGAAAAAGAACACGTCAGAATTCGTTATTATTAGGTTTTTGATCAACCATTTTTTTTTAAATTCCTGTATTGAAGGAAGTACCCGGCCAAAATCAAAAATTATTTGGTAGTATGTAACCCTTGAAAGTACAAACTCACTTGCCAGAAATGGGCGAAATCCGTCGTACTAGTTCGAAGTAAATGAATATTTAACGATTATTATCTGGTTTTTGATGCTACTGTATCCTTCGTGTCTTGTATATAAAAAATTCATATAAGGCATATTAGCCTATGGATTGTAAGAAATATTGGGTACGCTGACGCACTTGTAGGACATAATGTCACTATTAGTTTTAACTCTTCCGTTAAATAAGCTATAATTTAGTTTACGTAGGATAAATTTGATTTTTCCTAATACACATGATTTTTATTACCTTTTGTGCTTATGTTTATCTTGTTATGATTTATATTAATGAATTTGTATAAGCAATTTTAAGTTGTTCAATAAATCCGTTGTTTAAGAAGAGAATTTGCATCTTCAACTATAAGTAAAGGTGTTATTGACGGAGAGATGGCTTTGGGTTTGGATGAACGCACACTCATATAAACAGACATTATATTATATTTTATAAACGAGTACACGACATTCATTGATAAATTTTCCGAGAAGTTAAATGCCTCGTTCTTTCTGACTTATGCTACAATGACTAGGCTATAAGATATTATTAGTTTACGCACGTAGGTAACACATTTCTACCCCATTCCTAAATATTAAAATTGTGTTTAATCCGCATCATCAGCAGGTTTTCAAGGGTTGTTGTCTACAGTTATGACTTGACATGACTTTGTTTCTTAACTTGCTAAAATTGCATCCTGCGAGTGAACGCCGAATGCCAGGTATCACAACTAAAAGAGTGACTTTGTTTCCATCACCATCGCGTAGTTTCAGCAACTTGGGGAAAGCCCATCAGATGGACCTCAAAGGTGGTTTCCGTTCGAGTGCTCATTCTCATTCTAAACTTGCTCAGAGTCAGAGAATTTACTCCCTGCCTACTTCCTTATGCTCAATTTTCAATCAAAGGCACATAAGCAAACCACCCCAATACACCATATTAACACGTTGGCTGACAGACGTTGGCTCTTTCATCTCATCTTTCACACTTTTCATTTTGCGGAAAGCTTTTCAGTAGTCAGGAGCATTTTTGATACACCACCACAGCCGACCTATTAAAGTAGCAACGACGATGCATAAATATTTTTGCTTCTAATTCAATTTCAATATAAAAATGTTTTGCAAGGATATTGTGTGGTGGATTAGTGGGGGGAGGTGGGGGATATTATTAAACATTACATTTTGTGCGTTCTCATATTCAAATATCCAACTTATCTTCTCATCACCACATCGCTTTATAAATGCAATTTTGGTTCCACATTGAAGCATATCTTCTCCCTCTCCCTGCCTATTATAATATTCCGCTATATATGGTTGAGTTATAATTGGATCATTATGAGTTCGTAAAATAAGTATATCTACACACATACATACCTACTAGATACCCTCTCTGCCTGCTGGTGCTGCTGGAAACGTTAAAGTTAAAAGCATAAAACTTTCTGCGACTGAAAGCATTCATACCAAATATCAGTATAGCGAACGAGTCAATATATGTACATATCTACGTGCATATTATATAATCATCCCTATTCCCTGCCAACAACACCATGCATAGATGCATCATTTCCAGTATAGAACCAGCAGTAGAGTCACCCTTCATGCCCAACATAAAAGAGGAAGTCCCTGGCCCCCGAATATAACTGAAAAAGACACTCCAGCTCTCTCTGCTTCAATGAGTTTTGTATGTTTTAACCATCAGGCAGCAGGCAGGGAGCTGGTACTTTGGTTGGTACGTTATATACATTTCGTGTTCGTGTGTGTACCTCAGATATATCTCGGTGGTGGTGGTGGTGGAGGGGGGGGGGGTAAAGCTTTCCTACTTTGTGAATATAGAGGTGGTGCGGTGGATGCATTGCATATTACCATGTTCACAATTCACCTAACCTTTTCCTCCATTTGATGTATGTACATGTAGTTTTTGCTTGCTGGATTCTGTGTTGGGTCTCCTGGAAAAAAAAGTTGGCCGCTCGATGCCTTTACGTGTTACCCCACCTCCTCCACCACCATATAATAGCCTCAAGAGAAGACAATGCACTGGAGCTGGAGACAACACGCCTTTTTATATAAATGTGTTGGCAATCTCTTCCACAACTCCTCTATCACTGCCCGTCGTCTCTGTGTGGTAATCATGGTTAAATAATGGAATGAGCCTCTTTCACTCTTACATTTAAAAAACTGTAACCATTTTTCCTCCCTCACATTTGCCTTTCTCTTGGTTGTTCCAACCAAAGCCTTCTAGGCACGCCTAAATGAATGCATGAGACATTTTAGATATTATGAAACCTCAACTATGTCCTCCCTGGAAAGTCTGGAACTAAATAAGATACCATACCGTACGCATATATACAAAAAGTGTGTAGCAGGCACGCACGCATATTACGTCGCGTCCTCCTCCTCCTCGTCTCGCACATTCATGCAATGGTTGTTCTTTTTCCTACCCTTCCAAACTTCCAACTTGGAAGGAAGCACAGGAAGGGGGGTAGTACTCTGTTTTCTGAAGAAAAAAACTTTCAACGTTGATGATGACAAAAATTCTTATCTGTTTTTTAGGTTTCGGAACATCTTACTTTACTTCCATGCAAATAAACCACCCTGACTGAACCACTCAACGTCGTGCGTGCACACGTGGATTAACCAAAGTGGAAAGGAGTCAGCCACAATTCCTTTTGGACTCTTTTTCCTTTTTGCTTTGAATACTCCTTCTTGTCTCTCTATGTTGGAGACTTTTGACTCCCTCCCGTCCCAGTGGAAGCTGTACATATTATACCTACTCACTTTGATCCATCAAGTCAGCTTTCATCGCGTCACTGCACCTGAGAATTGGAACTGAGATGATGAGGCTTAATTCCGTGAACGAATTTGAATATAATTTCCTCTTGATGATAACTCTTCCATCCACACAAGACATTTTCCCCTTTCATCCCTTGAGCTCGTTCCACAGGTGAGGGAGAAGAAGAATATTGTCGGATTTGGAAATTATGTTTGCCATGCTCATATATATATGCGTTGTGTTGTGACTTACTTGGTGGTGGTGGTGGTGGTGATGGTATTTGACATTTCACTTGAAAAAGAAAAAACCACAACCCACGCCACAAACACTATGCTCGCACACCAACATCATGTATATTCTCATCTCTAAATCGTGTGTGGTATCGGTATCTCGTGTGGTCGTATAATCTACTGACTGGCGACATATGACATGAGAAATTTATTGATATCATTTTAGTGTTTTTTTTCTCTTCTGTCCAGTTCCGAAGACGAGACATTTCTTTACAGATTTTTTTTCCAACGGTGTGTCTAGTCAAGTCCATAAGAGCTCTCTCTTTGCTTATCGGATGTACGTACCTATGTATACGATCAATCAAAAATCTTAGTGGATTTACGGTGTCTCTTTCCCTCCTAATCATTCTCATGTTGCAAAATAAATAAATGTCAATGTTATCGCTTGCAATCCCAGTCCCAGTCTATAAAAATTTGTTGCCAGTTCTGGCCATTTGATATACAACACTGACCATTATATTTTCCATGAGAGATGGAAATTGCACTTTGCACTAGTTGCTTGTGCTGCTGTGTGACATGCATGCAGTGCTACAGTTATTCTCCTCTCAAAAGTCAGAGAGGAGTGTTTTTATCTGGCTAGATTTTCTTCCAAGATGCGACGCGGAGTAGTTTTCTACTCTGCCAGAGCTTAACTCTAATTTGACATGCCACCATGCTACACTACTGGAAATGGAAGAAACACACGAGTTATGTTGGATTTTAAGGGAAACCTGTACAAAAAAGCCATAACCTTAAAGCTCTGATAACATACAAAAAATAAAAAAGCTCTGCTGCTGCGGTTCCTATACCCTCAGCGTCGTCGTTTGACTCCAATTCGCTATCAATTTTTATCGCCATCTCTTTTAGCCCCGCATGGGTTAGTGATCCTCCTCCTGATTTTTAAAGTAAATGACAATCTTGTCAAATCCCCTCTTCTACATTCGACATTCAACCGAAGAAGCGGAGGTGAAGAGTGAAGAGTAAATCATGCTCCTATGTAATCTGCAAAATGCAACCGAATATATAGCCAAGCCATTCACATACATTCACTCTTGTTCACTTGTTGTTGACATTTTTTTGCTTCTCCCCGACTTGACATACACGAAATGTACGTACTTAGGCATTTTTATCAAGAAAACGACAAGAACAAGAAGAAGTGGAACTAGAGAGAGTGAGCAAAACGCTTTCGGACAAGTTTGTGGAGCAGGTCGCATTAATAATGAACTTTTAGCTACAACTCATGAGAGTCGCCCGAGTTCATCTCTGGAGAATGAACTGTAAAGGGAACAGCATTTGTTTTTCAGTCACATAAGCATCAAATATACATTAGAGGAGGCTCTGTAGCTACCACCAGCGCTTAAAAAGGTTATACCTATAATATATCGTGTATAATAGGAATAGGTATAGAAGAAGTAAACATAATTTCGGAAGAAGTACTAAGGTTTTTAATAATATACCTCATAATATTATACCTAGTTATATATACAGGGTTGTTGTGCATGCATCCAGTCCCAAACATTCAAATACATGGGAAAGGTTTGAAGAGAGAAAAAAAACAAGTTTCCCAATGCAATGTCAGTTAAAGCAGTAGTGCAGGAGGAGGATTCACGGGAAGACTCTACATTTCCGTGTACCACCACGACCACGACGAGACTCTCCTTTACGTCCGTCCATCCATTCTCGGCTATGAATACCAACGATTTTTACTCCCCTTCCTCAACAACTTAAATATAAAAGGCATGTGAACGAACGAAGGACGACATGCATTTCACATATCAAAAAAGAGTATATAATAATATGTAACCATATATATGTATATATATCCATGGACACGGACTTGTAAACTTTTATACACGCACACACGAAAATTGCGTTGGTTCCTTAAGTGCGTCTATATACTCCAGCTAGCTACGACACGGACATATGAAGCCTGTGCATAAAAGCGCCCCATTTGACTACCACTTTTTTTCTTTCTGGTACTTACTAGACGCGAAGGTCTGCCTGGAGAAATGAAAATGCCCATGTTTTTCCTCCTTCCTCCTCCTGCTATTCCTCCTGACTGAATGTTATGCTCCTGGAGAGAGAGAGAGAGGGAACGAAGGAACGGACGGACCTGCTCTGGTATATATTTTATAAACTAAACCACGCCGCATGACTTCAAGCTCAACTAACTTCCCTTCTTTTGGAGTCACATTGAAAGACGTTGTGTTATGTTGTATGTATAGCATCAACAGAAGCAGCACAGTTGTTTCTTCTTGTTTCTCTACCATCAACAAAAGGAACGCAGAGGACGGAGAGGGTATATTTTCCACACACTGGAGGAGTTTTTTCTTCTCCCTTTATATGTAGACGAGGAAATAGGGAAGAAGAATCTCGTAATCTTAAGCCTTTATTCCTTTTACGAAGAATAAACCAACAAGAGCAGGAAAGCAGCCTATCTTCGTGGGTGCACATCCCTGGAACAACGCAAAACGTGTGTGTAGCAAAGCAAGCAAGCAATAATATAGCAGAACAGAGCTCTTTTTAGATTTCGCCTTTTTTTTCAGGCTCTCTGTTGCTATAAAGTTGGTCCTCGTCGCAGGACTACTCGCATCTTGAGGAACACGAGAGAAAAAAAACGCAGAAATGGAATAGAAAAAAAAACTCTTCTTTTTTTCTATCTCTCTCTTTTTGGTTTATATACAAAAAGGTATCATATCATTACACGGACGCGGGCGGACGTAAAGTAGTTGGTGACTGAAACTGAACGTAAGTTATTGAGCGTGCATCTTCTTGCCAGCTTGAAGGTACTTTCAGAACACTAACTCTCTCTCTCTCCCGAAAAAACGCGTTGCTTTTTTTCGAGTATCAAAAAATTTTGTAACAGACGAAAAAAAAGACTCTCACGGCTCTTCCGTGTTGCCGACGCTATGCTTTAGAGAGAGAGAGAGAGAGAGAGAGAGAGAGAGAGCAAAAAAAAGATATTTTTTCTCTCTCTTCGTCTTCTTTTTCTGCCATCAAAACACTCTAAAAGAAAAGGGTAGTTTTGTGATAAAAAACATACTTGGTATTATAGCCGGAACCGAGTTTTGTTTGAGAATGACAATAATGTATTACTGAAGAGTTGCTACTACTACTACTCCTCCATGTTCGTCACTCTCTGACGAGTTGCGTTACACCCGAGAAAATCGACGAGACTTTTTTCCCATCGTAGTCGATGCCGATACCCACCATAACAATTGTCATTATTATTCCAGTTTTCCTCCAGAAAACGTGTAGGAAAAAAAGTCAGTTGCTGTAAAGCTATAAAGAAAGATAATGCAATACCAAACCAAAACCTAGCCTCCCATCAACTCGACAAGTACATAAATAGCGACAAGATTTGTTTTAAAGGGATCTGCTGAAAGTGAGCAATGTAATAATATTGCATCTCTCTGAAAGTAGTAAAGGAAGGCAAGGCAAAAAAGGGCTTCACAAATCCAACAACAAAAACATTGGATCCTCAGGTTTCACCTACGGACCAAGCAAGACCAACTCATTTTGTACATGGTTCTTCTCTTTTTCTTTCAGTTCCACTTCCACTTTGGCTTCGGTGGATGAGGAGAGCGAGTGCTGCTGGAGTTTTCAGTTGAAAAGAGAGTCCCTCTGTTTTCCATGCATACACTGCTCTTGCGTATAGTGTTACCGTTTTTTCGACAGCTTCCTTCTGCCTCGAGTGGAGACTGAAAATCAGGCTGGTTGCTGCTCTGGCCTGGCATTACATATTATACTAGACTAGACTCCCTCGCATGAAGCCAGAGAGTCACACATTTAGCGTGTAACCGTAACTGACGAGAAGGATATCGTGAGAGAGCTGGTTGCAGGCTGCATTCAGCATCATCATCATCATCAGTATCACCACCGCGAGCTGCAACAAATAGCAACAGTGGGCAGAATAGAGTTGAAGTTGTGACACACACACACAAACACACAAGCTGTAATAGTAGTACGTGTATATATAGGTATCTACAAAAAAGCACTGCTCGGCTACTCCAGTTTTTACTACACATCTTCTTTTTTCATGGAAGAGATGACTTATGACTGTTGCTGAAAGAGGAGGCAGAGAGGCAGTGAGAGAGTTACCAGAGAAGATCACAAGAGGAAAAAAAAGCGAGATCGCATCGGGGGAGGAAAAAAACTAGTACTATTTATACATGAGTCCAGTCGTGGACCACGTACATTGAGACTCCAAAAAAGCTCGGTGCTTGCTTTGCTGGCCATGTAATAATAAGTTGCATTGTCGAGCTGTCATAGTCAAAAAGAGTGGTTGTGTGTGTGTGTGTGTGAAAGAGTGAGAGAGAGAGAGAGAGAGTAATATATATATAAGCTCCGCAAGTTGAAGGTCGTCGTATCAACGACACTGCCACCACCAACAACCACCACCGCCACCAGAACCATCATCATCCGAGTAATCATCCTCCTTCACGGCTGTAATCAAGTTGATTGTTGGAGGAAGAAGGGAGCATCGCATCGCAGTGAGTGAGAAGCGTCGTTATTAAACCATATCCTTACAAAAAGAAGAGCTACAAAAAACGACAACTAAGTATTTCGTCGGCAGCGGCGTTTGTAGAAAACAGAGAACTGAAAATTTCATAGTGCTTATTGCTTGCGGCAACCCCAACCAACTTTGCAGGACTTTTTTTTGTACAAAATAACGAATTATTAACAAAATTATTACAAGGTTTATCCTCTGTATCCTCTGTATCCCTGTCACCTACAACATAAGTATTAGTCCCGACAACGCTGGGGCTGAAAACGTTGAGCGTTTCTTTGACAAAGTCAAAATTGTACTGGGGAAGGAAACGGTCGTTCATCACCAGTGAAACTCGAGTGACACATGTGCGTTGCGTTCTCCTCTGCTTGGCATTGGAATGACATGCTACTACTTTAAATGACAACCGTGTGCCGGAGATTCTCAAGTTTTCTTTAAAACACACCAATTTTTTTTTCTCTCGAAGAAAATTGCAGTAGTGGCAAAGATTTTTTTTTGTGTGTGTGGGATCCATATCCACCAAACCAATTCCTGTAACATTTTGTTGAACTCAAAAGTAATATCATCTTCGCTACAGAGAGAAAGAGCGTGTAGACCCAGAGCATCATCAGCATCATCATCATCATCTCATCTCATCTTGTTCCCGATGAAGTAAGTGGTTACTTATATGCCGAGAGTAGTAGACTTTTTTTTAGAGAGAGTAGACGATCACTTCAACAAGTTTTTTACGTGACTTTGTTTACATTTCACAATCGTACAAATAATAAACACATCTTGCCTGGCTTCTTCTTCTTCTTCTTGGTTCCTTCGTAGCTCATCGTGTTCCTCTGTTTAGGAAATCATTTTAGAAGAGGAAGACGATGAGATGATGAGAAGCACTGCACAAATCCAATTGTAAACAGTATCATCATCATCATATCATCATCATTTTATCATCATCCGTCTTGCTCGGTTGTACAACAGTGTTGTGCTTTTGTGAGTAAATAAATTGCCGTAATCGATAATAGGAAAACTCTGGAATTAGTCATTTTGACGTTGTTGCTGTGACATTTCTTCTTGTTTTTGAACCTTATTCGGCAAAAAAGGTGTAAAAAAACTAAAGTAAAGTTGCAAGTTTCAACTAACCTTGCTTATATATAAAAGTTCATGAAAAAACAAAAACGAATATATCATCATATCATCCACTTTGCACCATGAAGCATTCAGCAATATATTTAGTATAGCTGAAAATCAAAACAAAACAAAAAAACCTGATATACGACGACAAGAGTTCGTGGACCATTTTACTGCCATTCGATTCTCAACGCAAAAAATTCTCTGATACGCACGTACGTATCTTATATAGCCACCAAACATAATCATTATTAGCATGATCTAGTTGAAAATTTCCGAGTTCAAACAAACTTTTGCGACTTGAGAAGCTTTTTTTATTACAAAATAAAAAATATACTGTTCTGCTACCAAAATTGCAAAGTACAAAGAAAACATATACAAAAAATAATCTCAAAGGTTCTCTTACAACAAAAACTTTATAATAATAATATATTACACAAAGTACAATAACCACTGCCAGTCTAGTAGCAGCAGCATCGTCTAAATTATATTTGGATTCAAATAGCTTGAAGTCTTGTATATGAATCCCTGGTTGATCCCTCGTGGGAATGAGTGAGAAACTCTGACAAACCTGTATAATAATTTTATTGACTGTGTAAAGGAAGAAGAATCACTAAAGTCTCATCATCATCATCACTTCCATTGTGCTCGTCTCTCTTTTTTTATTATCTCCAAGATCACACTCCAAATCAATATTTATTGATCATCATTATATATTATCCCAGAGAGAGAGAGCCGAGTCAGTTTTCAAAAGCCTTGCAGCATATTATCTCGGGTTTCATAGAGCTGGAAAGCCAGCAGAAGCAGCAGCAGCAGCGGAAACAAAGCTAGAGAGTCAAGTTGAGCGTGCCGTCATTACGTTGACAGACAAGTATCTCTTTTGTTAACAAAGTGTGAGCATATCAACGCACATCAACTCCTTTCCCATTACACATAAACTCTTCGTGTTGTTTCTTAGTTTGCTGCAATTGCCAAGAAAGCTAGAAAGAAAGAACGAAGAGAAGAGAAAAAAAAAACTCGTTGCAATACTTCATCTTCTTCTCTTCACATGCGTTCCAACTGAAACGAGTTTTTGATCTATGAGACTTCTTGATCTATAAAATAGACTGTATCACGCGTGGGCAGCATCATACATAATATTTTGCAGAAAATTGCAGCTGAAAAAGTGGAACCCTGCCGTAATTCATGTGAGAAAAAAGACGTAATAATAATAATAATAATATTGGCCATTGGCCCGGGTGCCCAGTTGAAAGACAGTGTCTGACTAGAGTGGAGTGGAGTGAAGATTTTGACAATTTTGCAGAGAAAAAAAATAAATTGTTCATCATCAAGTTTCCTCCGCAACTTGAACGAATGCAAGAGAAAATTATCATTCAGCGTCCACCATCTCGGAATCTGTACGTAAACCTTTAGAATATTATATAATAATCGTTGTAATAATAACATCTCCTCTGGCTGATGATGTCTGTCTCAAGATCAAATGTTTGCGAGGATTTTTTAAGTGTTTTTGTTAAGAGCGTCTATAGAATTCCGATGTCATCTTTTAGCACCATAAAACAAGTAGTTGGTCGGCATGGTACAAAGGTAGAAAGAGAGGGAGAGATTTTTTGTCTTCTTTCTTCTTTTGTTACAAGGTTCTTTCGACTTTATTACTATTAGCATAAGGACGCGGGGGGACTGAAAGGAGGAGAAAAGTGGGAAGGGAAAGGGCCAAAACTTTTTCTCTTCTTCTTTCTTTTCCTCAATTTTGACGAAAAGTATCCCCATAATACATGCATATTATATTTGGAACGTGGTGGGAGGCATGGATGTGCATATTTATAAGATATCTTTGAACTTAAAGGCACTTTTATGCGTTGTCTTAGGTCGTAATATAACATTTTACGCTCCTTAAAGTGATCCAGGGAAAGACGACTTTTTGGAGTTGGGTGTTTTTTCACTGGGTCCTCCCCCCGATTCCAATAGAATGGCGCATTGAGAGAGTTCTTAAGATCGTTATATGGGTGGTGATATGATAACTGAGGAAAAATAGTAATAACAGCCTACAGGATTACTTAAGGATTGAGATAAATTGGTTGGGAGACGCACAAGAGGTACGTACAGACGATAGTTTGAGAAAAATCTGTTTCTCAAGTCACCTATCATCACACGAGACGTGGCTAGAAGGGTTTCTCTGTGTGTATCTCGGGTGGAGTGGAAACTGATTTCTGGAAGAGCTTTTCCAGAATAGAAGCAGAGGGTCCTTCAATAAATCATTCACTGGCGGATGCACCAGACGAGCGAAGCGGACGCATTAAACACTGGTCGCCGCCGCATGGTCCAAATTTACATAATACAATTAGCGTACATAATCGCATCAAAACAAGTTTTTCTCAGGAAGAATGGCGTATACAGAAAATCCCAATTTACTAACTCATTACCAATCTCGTCCAAGAAAAGAATGTGGGAATAAAGTATAAATAGGTAGGTAGGTATAGGTTTTTGGAAAGTTGAACCACACGCACAGCCACCCAGGCATCCTATAATATCCCTAACAGGGTAAGACTACTACTTCTTGCCTTCTTCCCTCATCTAAATCAAGATAGGCATTATGAGAGGTGCAAGAAGGTGGATGATAGACACAAAAGTAATTTTTCCGAAAAAAAAACTTTTTCCCTTTCACCAATATATACTATGGGCTCTTTTGGGCTCCTCTTCATTCTGTCACCCAACTTTTTTCCCCATTGTTTTCCGCAGAGGAAGAGCAAGGAGGGATAATGAGGAAGGCTAAATTGAAACTCTCTCCACTTCGGCGTCTTCTTCTTTGCACCTCTCTCTTCTCCTTCTAACGACTTTACTTCTTTCTCTCATATTCTCTCCCTGTCCAAATACTATTACAGTTCCACCAACTCTCTCTCTCTCTATTTACCACTACCACTCACTACTTCTGTTGCAAACATGTGTGTAGTCAGTAGTCAAGTCAACGACGGGAACAGAAATTACCAGTTTTTTCCCGACTTTTCCCCCTCGTCCCTGTTCCAAGGGGAAAAAGCGAAGAGCCTCGGGTTAATGAAGGGCTTTGTAGAGTAAATCCGTGTTCATGTGTGGAAATAACTTGCCATCCCCCTCCTCCGCTCCGCTTCTTCCAAGCATAGCATATCCCCCCTTCTTTCTGGCTTTTTACCCTCTAGTGACAATTTACAACAATGTTGTGACTACGTAATTTTCACATGGTTTCATATGTTCTTCTAAAAAAAAGGGAAGCAACTGGTATTATTATTATGATTCTACTTTTTTCTGGCCAAACTACTACTCTGCTGCTGCATGCATGATGCTCTCTAGACTCTCTACTCTATTAACTAACTTCTTCTTTGGTTAATATGAGAAAAAAATTGTGAGAGGAGAGGTCTATTATTGTCGTTCCTTCCTTCCGGTGGAATACCGTGCTGTATCTCCCATCTCTCTCTCTCATCGCATTTTTCTGCAGATGCAGCTACACACCTTGAATTGAAGTAGGGAGGAAAGTACAATAGTAATACCCTAGTGTCCAACGTTTTTGGAAGTGGTTGTGTATTGTCAGTAGCTCAGCGTTTTTTCAAGCATGCGTTTGCTTTTCTTTTTTAATGCTTTCTCATGCGTTGATGTTTTATTGCTCTCCTGCGTGTTGTAGTTGAGGTCCCGCTTTGAGTCATGAAAGGAGGAGAACAGAAGAATATTATGTATCATATAAAATATAGTACGTATATACGTACGACGACCAAAAATGCCATTTGGAGTAGTTGGAACGTGGTACGTGGTGTGGAGTTGTGTGCAGAAAATAAAAGAAAGAAAGAAAGAAAGAAGAAGAAGAAGCATTTTAAAGAAATTCTATTTCTATGTTAGCCTGCTCTGCTCCTCGCCTCGTCAGGTTGGGAAAAGTTGGAGAAAATTTGGAGCAAGGGATCGTAAAAAAAAAGTCAAGTTGTGTGTGTCGTTTTACTTTAAACATTTTAGGAATGGCTAATGTATTCACTACTCACTGTTGTACAACATGAATTCCACTTTTTTACTTTAAGTTTTCCTTCCCAACCCTAATTTAATAAGGGTAATTGCTTGACTATGCATAATATTCTACGTACATACGTAATACAAGTAATGCTACCGTACAGAAAATAAGAAAGAAAAAATGTCAAGCCGACTCTAATTTCTCTGTTGTATTTAAACTGTATGCTAAATTGGGGAGTTTTGGTTTTGGTTGGAGAGTCAGTCAGGTTACCTAAGAAAAGGGCAGCTCTAATGACACAGAGAAAATCTATAGCGTACATACTCACTTATTTTGTGTATTATTTTATGTTGATGTTGTTGTTGTTGCTAACATTTTGCTTTATTTTTTTCATTTTCAGGTGAGTTGCGAATTTACACAGAAAACTATTTTGCACAGAGAATGCAATGCAATCCGCAGAAAATATATAAATTTTACTTTGTAGAAGTGAAAGTTTTGCGAGCCATTTGACCATTCGTTCCGTTCGTTCGCTCGTGTAAATGTATATATTACTCGTATATGCATTTTGTGTTACTGCTCCTGCACCTTATTAATAATAACACGCCATAAAAAAAGAGACTTTTGCTGTAGCCGTTTCCTGCTTTGGACAAGCTAACGTTGTTGCAAGAGTTTTTCGCTCGACACTCGCAGATTTTTTTTTCTTCTTCTGAACCCTCCTGGCTGGCACCGTGCTTTTATTATAATAAAATTATTTGGTTGCAGAGCCTACACGTTTTTTGTTGTGTGATTCAGTTTGTGCTAAATAAAAACATTTTTAATTTATTATGAAAAAGAGTGACACAAGGGAGCTAGAGCAGTGAGCACAGTCGCTATATTTGCAAGTTGTGTTATATTATTTGCAGAGCGGAGTGTTGAGTTGTGTGTTACCGTTACCGTGTGTGCAGTTTGTTAATAATTATTCGAGTTGGACCCGGTTTTTTATATCAGTAAAGAGTATTCCCGTTTTGGACATCCGAGCTTTGTCGACGACAGTTCGTGTGTGTGTGGTGTGTGTGCAACCCAATTTGAATTACCTTGTTGGATGGCGGTGTAAGTGCCTAGATATATAGTCTCATTTTTTAAAGCTTTATTATTATAGAATTTTTTTTATCATTATCATTTATATAAGCTGCTTTAGTAGAGGAAATCCTTTTGAAATGTAATAACTCGTTGTAATGATACACTCGCACTCGCTAAAAGATTATGTTATGCTTGTCCAGAAGAAGAGGAAAGCAAGGATTATGCAATGGAAAATATAGGGGTACACCACCCATATGCCCACGACCATGCCCACATTTAAAAAGATTTTGCTAGCTAGCGCATGCAGCAGCCCCCATGAAGGCGAAAACTTAATTTCAGATTTGGTATTAATGGAAATTGAAGTGGGAAGGAAGCTGTTGCCGGAGACCTGAGGCGTCGTCGTCAAAACGGTTTCTCCACTTCCATCCAAGGAGGCATTATATACCGAACTGAAGTAGTTGGTGAAATAGCTGATCAAGTATTAGGAAGCTGATCCCAGCAGCATTTACGGTTCAGATGGTCTCCCAATTCCGAGTTGATATTGGCTAAAAGTTCATGTAATGGATTAAATTGAACCCATATTATCTGCTAGACTTCCACCACCCAATCCCGGCCCGTTTACCATATTTTATTAACCAGTCTGGAAAATGGCAAGATCTCGGCGATATCCATGGCTTTTATACATAAGCACATCATTAATCAAGTTTACGTGACCGATTTGAAAAGGTTGCAGGGAAAAGTTTCATTCAATTACGATGACTGAGAATAACTGTAAATATATATATATATATATATATGTGCTCTGCGCGCGGAAGCTGCTGCTCCTTGCTTGCCCAAGAATCTGGCTGATTTCATTAGGCATTCGATACACTATATAGAGAATGAATCTCGCTCTCGGCACAATTTCCAAGTCAAATCCGGAACATTTTCTACATCCATTAGGTTTACACTCGTGTGGCCACCCTTTGACTTGACACACGCCACCAACCACTTCCATCCACTTCCAAAAACGAGCAAAATGTAGTAGAGCAGTCTTGTAGCTGTGGAGAGCGCGGAGATAGGTAGTAGCAACTTCCCAAGAAAATTTTTTATCCCGGGGAGCAGAACAGCGATGCTGCTGTAATGCAATCAACTTCACTTCCATGAGGAAAATTGGTGGCAGATGGAAGAGTCTCACATCAGACCCCTGGCAAATAGTCTTCTTCTTCACCCAACCCTTTTCTAACCTAACCTTTAGCATATGATCTGTTGTATTACACGACGTCGCAGGACGTAGTCAGGAGGAATGATGTTACACTACCATTTAATTATATATGCTGGAAAGGACATGGCGTATTAAAAGGTCATAATACAATCAAAAATCATGTTGACATTTGAGTGTGTAGTCGTAGTCCGTCGTCACATCCATCCTCCCCTTCCCCCTCCAATTCCTTCACCACCGAGGCTCAACGGGCTGTAAAAAAATTTTGCTAACAAGGTGCCAAAACTGCTGGAAGAAACTTAAGTCGCCATCAATTTATATGTAATATGCTCTGCTCTGGCACATGACAACACGGTCAACACTAGACTTTTTTGCAAAGCATGTCACATGCTCACATTCATTTCTTTTCAACAGCCTGTTGAGCCTTTATTTGCCTGCGAGTAGTCGTGCAGTCTCCTCGACCGGATATGTGTTATAACTTCCTTGGCTGCTTGTGTTTTTTCCCTGGTTCCTCCACTAGCTCTACTCTACCCCTATATGAACCCCTCATAAAGATACATAATAATAATATCATTTTATAAACATGACTTTCACCCAAAAAAGCGAAGGGAGAGGAAGAAGAAGGAGAAAAAAGACTACTACTACCATCATAATACCCACTCTCTGGCACTCAGCTTGCATTACGACTAACTACACACGGACGGACGTGAACAGTATGCAGGCTGAATAGTGAAAGTTTAAAAGATATATAATATATATATATATTTGGAGATCTCGGGATGTGGTTGTTGTAGCTTCTTGTGGCGTGTTTGATATTATAATATATGAGAAATAAGTAGTAGTAGCAAAATGATATTATGGTTGTTGCTACAGAACAGAACCACCACGACGGGCTTTTTAAACGGGATCCGTGACCCGTGATCTAATTCCGTAGCCTTGCTGCCGTGTAGCACACACACACACACACACAGAGCGCGCAGCCAGCCACCACGGCCACAGCCCAACTAAAATCAGATATTAGGAGTTGCCTTCCTAGAAAATAATGTATATAAAAGCTCTCTCTCTCTCTCTCTCTCTAGCACCACGTTTATGATTTAGAACTGTGTGTAGAGAACTGCTTTTACCATGTCTAACTAATAGAGCCTGTCAGTTTTTTTTCTCCTCCGAATTTTGCTGGTGGAGCTCCTAGTGGAAAAATAATGTTTTCTCCGTAAAATATTTTCCTTTTTTCTCCAATCTCTTTAGCATATAAATCCTCTATACTTTACACACACATTCTCTTCCTGGTTGTGTGTGTGTGTGTGTGTGTGTGTGTGTGTGTGTGTGTCCCGGATTCCACTCTTCCCATACGAAAATATCTTTGGGCCATTTGTAACCAAAGTTTTTCATCTTTTTTCACAATCCACTACTAGTATCGTCCATGATGTAGATTACGGATGTAAAAGAGGGGAAAAAAATATTCTGAACCTTACATACCAGTACGAGTACCAGTGTAGTAGTCGCGGAGTAGTAGTAACGGTGCAACATTAAGGAAGCATGTGTTGCGAAAAAAAGTAGAAGCATCCAACAAACTTCCAGGTCGACCGACCCCACGTTCATGGCATTATTGGTCGAAGTAAATCATTGTGCCAGTCGCTAGGCTTTTGGAACCACACAGGGAAAAAAACGAAGCCCTTTCTGTCGAGCTTTTTTTCAGACAGAGAGGGCTTTGATGCTTTGGTAAAATGGTAATAGTGTTAGTTTCTCGGGAGGTCCATCTGGAAAGTGGAATATAATTTAAACTACTTTACTCTCTCGGAGAAAAAGGATTCGCATGATCTACCATTCGTCACAGGAGGAGCAGGGATGGATAGGCTACTGCCTATATGCCCTGAAAAAAAAATATAGCATTATGAAAGTAGGAGCGATCACAACTCTATATTTTTTCAGAAAAAAAAATCCTGAAAGTAAAAACCCTGCTTTCTCTTCTTCTTTTTTGTTATACTCCATTCTTATTCTTCTTCTCTATTCTCTATACTCATATTATTCCTCTTAAGTAGAAGTAGTAAAGTTCCAGTTCTTCTTTTTCCACGTAGAAATATTCTTTACCTGGCTACTCCCCCTTTATGAACGAGCAAACTAAAACTTCTTTTTATTTTTTTCTTGCTCCAACTCCACCAACATGCATTACCCTACGCGTGTAGCTGTAGCTGGGCGAAGAAATAAGATGAAACGTAAATGATGGAACATAATAGCATTACCTTTTCTCTCTGTCTCTCTAGCTAGATGGTTACGATACGACGAGCATGAGCATAAACTATGGTCTTAAAGATTTCCCAGCCTGTGTGTGTAGACACAAAATCCTCCGTCAACACACCATATATATTTTTTCCTTCCCAAAGGAGCCGATAGGAATTTCTTGAGGAATACACTTAAGTCCATTAGTTGAGCATCTAATAACCACATTTCCGGGTATCTAGAATCTAGAGAAACTAAAGCTTCACTCTGCTCCAAAGAGCCTTCTTGGCCATAATAACACTACATACTACATTCCACACCCAGCCAAAAACCTGATGTTCCTGTGCTCTGTCTTTCTTTCTCCGTCGTATCGTATCGTTCGTGGTGTTGTTCATAGTTGTTTTGTGGTGGGTAGACTGACTGCTCAATAACACAATTGGCTATGGATTCCACTCGTTTATTGTACTATTGTTCGGGGCACGCAGTCTTTTAACTGATTTGTCCTTGGTGTTGTTCTGGTGAGGGAGTTGGACCTCCGTGTAATTTCCTTTTTCCCCGTGTTTCTCTCCCTTTTCCTGTTTCCCAAGAAGAAGAAATGAGCAGCAGTTCCTCCATCCAGGTTGGGAGGAGGCGTGTGGGTTTGAGATGCGTGTTGCTCGAAGATGTGCTAGGAGACGTTGATAAAAAGCAGAGTAGAGTGCTCTTTCCCAGCAGAGTTCCACCTTAATTCCACCTTGTATAAAGTTTATTTTTGTCGTGTTGGTGGTGTCTCATTGAAATCCACTTTTTGTATTCACATTTTGGTGGAGCAGGAGACAGCAGCGCGTGAAGTCGTTCTTGTAGAGAGAAAATTAAGTTAAATCATTCAGCACCAGAGAGTGGAGATGCTGGGGGTCTGATGTGAGGAAAAGTCCTTTTTTGTGGAAATCAGGGCTGAGTTAACAGAGTTAAGGTGGGATGCTTCCCCGGTAATGAACTTACTTTCAAATTCATAAATGCATTTCAAAAGCAATCATTTTGTCTCTAGGCGTGGTGGAGTCGAGTCTGGCAGGGTAGAGAGGAGAGGCGGTGGTGCTGGTGACTGAAAAAAAAACCACTGCCCTTCCTTGCTAAAAAGTCGGATGAAATTCAATCTACTCGACTCCATGCATTTTAGCTTTGTTGATATTAAAAAATGCATTCTGCTGTAGTCTCTGTGAGACATAAAGTGGGATTGTATTGTGGGATCTTTCTTTACTAAAACGAAATTTTCAATTGTCCCCTTTTATTTGCTCCCTTGTGGGAGGATTATATTATTGGAAAAGTTTAGAAAGATTCGCGAGTTCCCATTTTGCGTCCTCACCGCCGCCTATTGTCAAAACGTTTCGCCGTTTTCCCACGTTATCGACTGGAAAATATTCAGTGGAACGTTCACAATCGAATCGAACCGATGAATAACCCATTTTATTGTTTTCACCCAGGAAAAATATCGCATGTCGGTGAGTCAAAGAGTGTGTGCAATAACTTTTCAATGTAGGTGCTAAAAGCTTTGCGGTGATTAACTTTGTGGGACACGACGACGGCTATAACCCCTTTCAGAAAGTTACAGAATCTTTGCCCTCTCTTTCTCTCTCTCCTTAGCCCCGCCATGGCATGAATGAGCGTCAAGTGTCAAACACACTTTTCCACATTTCCACATTTTTCCCATAGTCATCATCTCCGATTCCATTTCACTTCGTAGGATTAGTCGGGTATTAGCCTGGAATGGTTTATATAATATGCCGTTGAGTTACTCGGCGGCTCCACTCCGAAATCCAATTCTTCACTTGAGTAAATCGACTCCGTTTCTGACAAAACCCTAGGATTTTGTAGAACGTGACCGGCAAGAGGGTCGTACTCTGGTTTCTTTTTTGTGTGTGCAGAAATGAGCATAGCGGATGACATATATACTTATAATTCCTATTGAAATACTACTTTCTCCTTTTAAGGGGCTCCATTATTGGTAAAAAAAATGTGTTAAACCTCGGAGGTTTATTTTAGCATATAAAAGTATTGTGCTTGCTTTGAAAAAGTAGTTTTTGATGCATTTTTTGATAAAAGTGTCAGGTTCTTCAAAGGGCCACCTTTTAAATGTCAATTGTCTTGGAAGCAGCAACAAGTAGCAAAAAGCTAAGTATAATGTTTACAACCCGTGTAAATTTTGTTCCAGTCCATAATAATGGAAACGTATGTATAGTGGCATGCGGAAAACAAACAAGAGTTTCAAGTGTCCGGGTGCAACTGAAGCTGAAGAACTAAATTTTACGAAAGAATAAATAGCCAGTTCGTGCGTTGGCTGGGAATTACCATATTCGCCCATTATGAGCCCGTTTTACTCGGGAGCGTTTTCAAAGTGTCTGACCAAGGTATTATTATTATTATACGACGAGAGTTTTGCTCACACTCCTCGGCTCCTAGTTTCATTTCATGTAATCTGCCTCTGCCTCCCATTTTCCGAGCGTGAGAGAGAGAGAGAGAGAGAAACGCTTGGAGATGAGATCGGGCCTAGATGAATGAATGGGCTAAAAGATAGAGAGGCGATCAAATGAGCTGTATTCAGGCGTGATCATTCGTCCCGTGTGTTGCCTCACAGAAACCAAGAAAATACCTAGGTATTCCGTGTATATTTGTCTTTTCTTCATTGCAATTCCGTCCATTTTGGGAAGCACAAAAGTGGTATAATAATCTCGTTTTCCTGTAAATCCAAAAACGGCGATAAACCCCCATTCAGGTGTGTGGTTGTGTGTGTGTGTGTATTTTGAGAGAAGAGATCCCATTGTGAATTGAATAATAATGAAGGAGAGAGAGAGAGAGAAAGTGTAGTGGAGCCAATAAAATTTACAGGGAACAACCATTCTTCTGCCTTCTGCTATCTACTCCTCACTCAACTGCTGACTAGTGGAGTTTCCATGAAATGCCACAGCTCGCGTTCATGACAGATGCCAAATTTAATTTCAGACATGTTTTCTACCCAGTTTTATAGGAGATTTGAACAACATGAGCGAGCGAGTGAGTGAGTTGATCGTGGAGGGAAATGTAGACGACGTCGTCGTGTAACCAAGCCGCAGATCGAGTCTCACCCTTTTTATGGAATTTTGTATTGAATTTTGAGCTATGAATGGAATATATTGTGTGGAAATTGAGTCTGACAGATTCAGCATATGAATGGAATTCATTTATGATATTTTTTTTTAGTACGACGAGAGCTTTATCCTCGTCAGTTCATCTCATTGATATGGGGTTTCATCATTTCATGTATTTTTTCGTCCCGAGATTAAAGTGTGTCATCGGCACGGGACGGGAGGAGGAGGACGGTTGCAGTCTCTTAAGATGATATGTGACCCTCACCTGTGTGCTCCTAGAAATCAGAAAAAAAACTGTCTCGTCCATTTTCGAGAACTGAGAAGAAGAAGAAGAGATATTTGCAACGCTATATAAATTGACTCAATGAGGAGAACCGATGCAAAATTGGTTGCACTTCTGTGGCGCCTATTCAGCAATAATCTCATCCTTTTTCCCAACTCTGACAGTTGAAGAATGATACACGACGTGCTTGACAGGGAAAAATATGAGGATAAATAGAAATGGGGTTTTAGATGAGGAAAGTTTCACTTTTTTAATAGTTGACAATAGTAGGGGAGCAGAAGAAGAACCAAACAAATCCATTCCATACCTCCACTACCTCACTCCATCCAGACGTTATAGAGTTGGCTTACAGAAACAGAGATACTCGATATTATGCTAGCGTCCATATTTGTAGCAACAAAATGAGTGCAGCAGAGAATTTTTTCTTTTATATAAAAGGAAATTAAATTCATGAATTTTTACTCAACTTGGTGATATAATTTGGTTGCTAATGGAGGCATGCATGTAGGCAGGCATATGCACTCTATCTAAAAAAAACATTTTTTTTAATGATCTCACATTTTTAAATACTTGATCCTTCAGGCCTTATATACATTTTCCCCTTTCACTAAATGAATAGCAGAAGTGGTCGACGTCGTCGTAATTTAATACAAGGTATATATATACAAGTTTGCATCAGAAAATGCAATTTATTCATTTGCCAGCACATCATCCAGTATTCATCGACCATTTCAATACCTGAGTTTATTACTATACTCATTTCAACTTCCAAACTTGGCCGTCGTGGCTCTTTGTGTGTCTCGCTGTGCGCAAGTTTCCTGTCATTGCCAACCCCACAATTACAACCACAGTTCCAAGTGCATATTAATAATAATAATAATAATGATGCGGTATATATATGTTTTTTTTTACTTTTCCTTTTTTTTACTACCAGCCATAAAGTACCTGTCTTGTTTCTCCTGATGAGGGGAGGCGAAGGTGCAGGCAGGCCATTGCCACCAATCAAAAAAATGGTGATGCTAAAAGAGCTAAATAGAAAAAAAAAACAGAAAGCCAATTTTTGTGTCCAGGTATGACTTGTGGACCATGATAGATTTTAAAGTATACATGAGTCATTTTTTCTCTCTCTTCTGGAGTTGAAAGGCACATACACTTTTTAATTTCCAAAAGCCGCTTTAGACACTTTCATGATTCCATAAATAAATCCTAAGGCTTCTCCAGGGTTATCACGCACTAAACACTTCAATCCTTCCAATATTTAGGTGACTCTGTCCGGGTAGCTAGGTATATAACCATTGGCTCCGGACCGTCTCCCTCGCATCGTGTACATATAATATATTCTCTCTCTCTCGCTCTTTCTCTCTTTCCCTGTCAATAAAAATATTTACCTTAGTCAAACCTTCGCCGTTCGTTCTGCATGACTGATTGCTGTGGTTACAAACAAAGTTGTGTACGTAGTTACAAAGTCTACGAGAGTTATGGTTCCCCACGCAAGTTGCATGTTTCGGCTTTAATGGTGGCCAAATATGGAGTACACAATCCTGTATTGGTTTTAATGGAAGTGGACTAGTGTGTATCGGGGAGGAGAAGAATTTTTTTTTTCCTTTTTGTTGTTTTTCATTTCGCTCTCAAGTTTCCACTCATTACGTCATTATTTGTTGTTTTCTATATATATTTCCACAGAATTTTCACATTTCCATCAATAATTTCCCTTCCATATAATTACAGAGATATTATCATTCTCTCTCTCTCGCTAGCTCCCATTTGAGACAGTCATCGTCGTGTGTTTTTGTCAGAGCTCATCTATGAAATAATTTGCTGCAAAATATATAATATGCCCTGTTAGTGCCCATTTTGAGGAACAATGCTCTCCCAGGCCGACATAGCATTATTTTCACTGTATCTATCCACTCCTCGTCGGCATGATGATGATGATGATGTTGGTGGCAATATAATCACGCAGAAGCTTTGCCCTCTAGCCTTCCAACTTGAAAAACAGCAGCAAAAAACGCTCATAAAACTGGGCGTTTTCCTATATAGCGTACGCTATCCCCCCCAAAAAAGTAACAAAATCAGCCTGTGTATTTATAATACCATATTGTTTTGTGTGTTCCTTATTACAAAAGAAAAAAAAGAAAAAAATATCAGGCAGGTTTCATTCCCTTCACCACCACCACTGACAATGCGCTCCAAGAAATGTAAACTGAACTGCACTTTGATATAAAAAAATCTTTTTTTATTGCTTTAACTCCAACTCTAAGCCTATCCACTCCCCACCACCTTTCTTCATGGGGTATTAGCGTCATACCGGACATGTAGATGAACTTGATATGCATCACATATCACACATTTGTAAAAAAAATAAAACAACCAATTGCTACATTCTCCAAGAGGGAGAGTGTGTGCAATGAAAAAATTAAAAAACCTAAACCTTAAACTTTTTCCCTTGATTTCTACCACCCCCACCCCGAGAATCCAAATTTTACTTGTTGTTTGAATGAAAAGTGCATTTCATTTTCCACCCGTTTTTGTGTAGGTTTTGAAAAAAGGTGGTGGTGGTGATGGTGATGGTGATGATGATGGTGTAAGCCAGTATACCCATTTAAAATGTTCGACATGGGAAAAAAAATCTGGTTGTTGTTGGTAGTTGGTTTTCTCTCTTAATGACCATTCCATATACGTCGCGCTCACGCTCTCCTCTTCTTCCTTCTCAGGGATCCTTTTAAGAAAATCATAATTCTCCTTTTTGAACTGAAAGATTGGATCTTGGAAGAAGAAGACAAGAAGATAGGCAAAACTCAAATTCCTTTGAACATCTCTTCTTGATTCTCCTCTTCCTGTAACACCAGAGAGGAGTAGAGCCAGAGCCAGGATGGCACATACGACGGAGGAGCAGAGAGGATGAACAGAGAGAGAGATGAGATGATGAGAGTCGAAAGTCGAAATGGTTTCTTCTTTTTTTTGAACATATTATTATACACGACTCGCATTCCGTTTGCAGAGGAAATGATAATTTGTGGTTTTGCTCCGTTACATCTCTTTTTCCGCCAAGATACGCAGCCCATTCACCCACACACTAATACTCCTTTATTCAAAGGAAAGGAAAGGAAAGAAAATAAAGTCAAAGAGGAGAGGAATTTTTTTTTGCAGTAGTGTTCACATGGTAATATATGTTTTTCCGTAGGCTTTGGATTTCTGATTTCTGATTCACTTTGACTGATACCATCATCATCGTCATCGTCGTCATCCGAATCCGAAAGCGATACTTTGGCTGGTTTGCTTGCGCAAGCAAACAAGGTGGCCTCCGCCGAGAATTACCAATAACTCTGTATTAGGAGTTTGGGTAAACAATATTATGGAGTTTTTTTATTCTTTCCTTCGTCGTCATTACACGCAATATTACTGTTATTATTTAGCCCTTTAGTAGAATGAAAAAAAAAAGTTTTTGGAGGCTTTTTGGCTTGGCTTGGGTGGTGAATGTAAGTAAGCGGTTGGAGGAGGTGGTTTCGTTGGTTTGGTATATTTTTTTTCATGCCATTCAGACTTTTCCATTGAGGCAGATTTTCAATTCATTTGGTAATTTGGCATTTTTTTCTCTGTATCTTGTTATTTCGTTGGTATGCAAAGTACAACAAAGTATTCATAATAATGATGGTTTTTTTTTCTCTTCGTTATCGGGTAACCAGATCATCAGATGATGATGATGGTATTTACGACGAGTAGTGGCCTACTTGGACTCTTTATGTTCCAAACCAGAAGTACTTCCGGGAGTGCTCTCTTTCACTCTCTCTCTCCACACACAATACAATATTATGAGGCTGAGTGGGACTGGGACTCATCCCATTTTCAATTTTTTTCTTCCTTGTATGTATAGTAGTAGCTAGGTATATTCACTCAATTTTCAAAGGATAGATTTATTGGACAAGATTTCAGACTAGATTCCATGTCTTCTTCTTGCAACCCCCCACCACCCCAACCCAACCCAACTCTGCTGATAACTATGAGTAGGATGGAGTGTGTCGTAATGAGCTAAAATCCTCTCGTCGTCGTTGAGAATTGTCGTTGCTAATTTCATTTTGAGACTCCCTGCGTGGAATTTTGGATTGGAATCTGTCGCCCTGAAAAAAAAAACTCGGATGATTAAAACTCGGTAGTTTTGTAGCTGAAGCTAACTAATTTTTTAAGTCTAGAAAACCCCCCTACAGACTTTTTTTCCATTCTGGGTTTACGATTCAAAGGGAACATCTGGTTTCGATGATTTTATGCCTCTTTTACGTCCCGTTTATAACAAAAGTGATGAATGGTCGAAATTTTCATAATGACAGTAAATATCTGGTAATATGACCATTCCGGATGTAATCACTTTTAGAGACACCGGTGGTGGGTGAACATGTATAAATATATTGCACGCTTCTCTCGACAGACTTCTTTCTGCTCCACTCTGACTACCCATAATGTTTCCTTACTTTAAGGAGCGAGGAGTGTTAAAACTAGCAACAAAATAAAATTTGTTCGTTTGAAACCACTCTCCCCCTCCCCCCTCCAACACCCGCATTACAAATATATCTGTCTGTTCTTCAAACATTGTAAAAAAAAATTACTTATGCATTCAAAATGCAAATCCAAAGCTGGGAAATATTTCGTTCCCAATTCGAAACCTTTTTTTTTATTACTATTCTCTCTTCTTAAACATATTGCCAGTCTGTAAAAAAGCAGAGCATTTCATTGTGCTGCTGCTCGCATTTTTTACGTGTACCGGAAATGTAGACATAAAATACTCACGCACATTTTAACACAACCTCGCGCGGCCCCTCGGTGGGATGAACATGTAAAAAAAAATATTATGCTCATCACATGAGAGCATTTTATGCAGCAAGTTAGCATTATGCTTGGTCGATAAAATTATTTACATCCCAGAGCCTACATCATCATCGTCATCATCATCATCATCAAACGTTGGATTTAAACGTTGTAGATTTTAAAAGATTTTGGAGTGCGGGCTCGAGTGTTTCATTACATATACTTAATTGAGCCAGATAAGGGGAAAAAATGGTTAATTCCGCTTTTTTTCCCTACTATACAATTTACAATGGAAACAATGGGCACAATCAAACATGATGTGTGTATCCAGGGCAAAGTGCATGACCAGAGAAAAACTGCATTCTAATAATCAAAAGCCCCTTTTTAATAAAAGCAGCGAGTCGTGGAGTCGTACAAAAAACATGGTTTTAAAACTGGACTACTTACTACTTTACTACTTGCTACACATGTACATGTTTTTTATAGTTCCAACAACGGAGTTATAAAGCACTCCCTTCCGTTGCATTCCACTTGCTGGCTACAACTCATCGTCGTCATCGGTCGACCCACTACTACTTGGTCTAAATCAGCGGATGATTAGTAGGGGCACCTTTAGCAGACGCCGTCATCTGAAACAAACACTAATAATAAAAAAGCGAGTTGCATGGTACTTACTCATGTTCTTCTTCGTTTTTTCAACACTGGCTTAGCTCACCCCGACTCCCAATTTGTAAATGTTCACATGCAGTGAATTCATTTCTAATGAGCGATTCTACTCACAGGGAGGAAAGAAAGAAATGCTAATTCATTTGTGTCATTGCATTGCATTGGCTATGCTGGGCACACAACGAACGTCGTCGCTATTTGCATTACGCTCTGCCACTTGGATAATATGTAAGGTTTGTTTTTTAGGTGATGATAAAAGAATGGTTGCTGCTGCTGAGTTTGTTTTTTGTTTTAAAAACCTTTGGCCGTCGCGTCCACCACGTAGATCCTTGTACAATAATTATTTATCCAAACTCCCACGCAAAATACAAGAGGAACCACAATCGTCCGCACTCTCACAATCAGTCACAACAAAGGCATGTGTGTATGTAAATGAGTGATGAAATGATTATTTTTGTCGGAAGCCTACCAATGCGATGCGAACCATACCATCACCACCACCATGCATGATGCTTGCATGGCGTCACTATTATATATTTGCAACTTGGAGCCGGTCTAAACATTTTTGACTTTTTAAAAAAATATATGAGAGCATCAACAACTCAAGTTTTAATTGAGTGAGTGTAATAAAGAGCGGCGGCGGCGTCAAATCGTCTCTTGCGGGTTTATGATACGCTTTCAACAAACGTCAAATGTGTTTACGATACGGCTCTGTTGATATTATTTTCCATATTATGTTTCTCCCGTGAAATTGCTGGTGATATCAAGAATCAAGACAATCGGAGTACGTATAGATAGATATATGGTTTCTTGTAGCAGTTTTGTTTGGTGAAACGGAGAAAAATGATCCCAAACTTGAACCTCGGTGGTGGTGGTGACATGAAAGGATATATTGTTTTTGTCTCCGTTGTTTGACGACATGAGGACAGGATCAATGTTTGGGTTTTTATCCTTGTCCTTTTTAGTCACGCCACCCGAGCTGACATAATAATTTATCAATATAATGTTACCGTTTACTACTACATACTACATACTACCTGGCTCGCTCGCTGATCAACTCTCGATGGGCTTATAAAGTGGGCAAAATTTTCCTCTCAAATGATTTCACGGAAGTTAGGTTAACTTTATACCCACCTCCAGTCTAACATCATATTATATGTCACCCACCACGGCATTTAACCCACCTGGTTGTCTCGTAGCCAATTTCTCGGGAAACTTGGTAGTAGTTAGTACGCATATATCAAGTTTTAAAAGTTATTACTTTTAAGCCTGAAAACTCTACCGGATTATATATCCCTGCTTGCAGAGGACGGGTATCTCTATGTACATATTATTCAATTAAGGAAATCAAATGGATAAATATTTGAAGGGGTCTGAGCCTCCTACTGCTGCCGTAAAGGTCGTCTGTAGACAGGTTCCTTGGAAATGCTTTGCCTATAATAAAATTAACAAAGGGCTTTAACGAGGAGGATTTTACATATAAAAAAGTCGTCGGAAGTCATTCGTATATTACATATCATTTGGCAAGTGGGAAGGTAGTAGTAGGAAGGAGGTAGTAGGCGAGTATTAAAACTCAAAAATTTTTTTTTACTTTTCAAGCGAAAATAATTTTCCAGCCATGTCTATGCTCCAGTCACCAGTGATGATGGTGGAGGAGCTTCATTCTCTGAGTACACTTTTGCCAGCATATCTGGAGCTGGACTGGACTCAGCATATTTTTCTCAACAATCCACTCTTGTCTCCTTTCTTCTTCTATTTCGGTGATCACAAGAGCCATATTATTATTCCCATAAGTCCCTATTAACTCACACAGTCCTCCTCTTCAACAAAACCAAAAAAGTAAAAAATCTTTTTTTCTTTGCCCGAGTAGGAACTAATGGCACTTTCCTTTTTTAGCAGCCCACACGCCTGATTATATTATAGTAACGAGAAAGGACGGTGACAACTCCTGTTGCCGCAGCAGTCGTCGTAATAGCACACAAGCATAATGAAAAGGAATTGGAAGGAAAAAAACGGTGGCATTGGCAATATTGTACTGAATATTTCCGAGGTAGACAAAAAAACGCCACTTCTATCGCAGCAAGAAAGAATATATATATATATAAAAGAGACAGGAGTGAAGTTGGAGTTGGAGTCGACGAGGAGGAGGAGGGAGATGGACTGAGTGAGATTTTTTTTCTCTCTCTCTCTCTCATTTGTTTGGATATATTCGTTTCACTCGCACACTTCACGTTTTTTTTTCAGCACAGAGACACATACATTATATCACATATGTTTAACTTGGCTGTGGGACTCGTCGTCTTGCTTCTTCAGTTCGCTCGTGGTCTTTGCTCTGGTCTGTTGCTGTTTTGTCTACCTAAAAAGGGGGGATGATGATGCACGCCATCATCAGAGCTATAAGAAGTACGAGGACGACAACACGATATGAGCATAGGTAATAATATTCTTCTTTTTTAGCGAAAGGTGAGGTGAGGAGAGGAGTTTTATTCGTTCGAGGTTCGAGTTGTATATTGTGGGCTCTCTCTCTCTCTCTCTCTGGCTGTATTGCTTTGCTGCTGGTACGCTGCCTTGAAGGCACACTCCAAAAAACTCCGGTTCACTGACGTTCTCACTGTTGTTCGTGGTGGTATGGTGGTGGCACTCTGGCAAATTCTGTTAGACGCTGAGTGAGGTGGTATGGTGGTGGTGTTGGTATAGTCGGGACTCTGCTGTCATTGGAACCTTGGCACACGCACCTTATCATTATTATGCATTCACTCTCGAGAGTTAATTAAAGGGAAAATAGTGCTTGAAAAGGAACCTTTGTCGTCATTCTTATTATTATTCTTATACTCTCACTTTCCTCCTTACTACGTTCCACATTGTTATTCCCTTTAGAAAAAAGGAGTGAAAGGAGGGTGGAATGTCCTCCGGTGGAAAACATTTTTTTACTCAACACTTACATCTTTAACGCTCTTTAATTACATCTCTAAGAAATCCAGCCACCTTCAACAAAACAGGCTTCGCTACTAGGATTTTCATTCGAAATCTGTGACATTAAAACACTAAATACTTTTATATACTGACTGAGAGTTTGTGATTATGTTTCAAGAGTTTGCACTCTAGTGACAACTATTTTTATTTTCGAGAAGCAATAATAATAATAATAATAATAATAATAATCCAAAAGAAACTGTTGGCAACTTTGAGTCCATGTATATAGCGGAGTGGTGGTAGTGGTGGTGGAGGAAAGAGTCGTCGTCGTTTCCACCGTTTGTGAATCAACAGGAGAGTTTTAGGCAATTTGGTAGAAAGAGACTAATAGGCAGTTTGTTTTTTCAAGGTGCTTTTCTCTCTCGCCCTTTCCCTCGACTCAGCTGAAACAACTAGGCTCTCAAGAAGAGGAAGAGAGAGAGAGAGAAAAAAAAGAAACTTGTCAGTTTTCATTTGCGTCTTTCAACGCTGCTCTCGGGTGGTGGAGTAGTAGTGGTGGTGGTGGTAGGTGGTGTAGTTAGTGTATGGCTTCTATATACCATATAAAAAAAATTACACGGCTAATACCCAAGGAACCTTCCTTCCTTTGAAGCATTCAGTAAAGAGACGGAAGTAGTTGGCTAGAGGAGCGCGCGGTGTGTGTATCGTGTCGTGTGTGTGTGTGTGGCTGTGCCGTTTTATCTCCCTCCACCGTTATTTCGTTGACATTTAGAATTTATTGTTTTTCTTGGGCGCACTTGGTTGGACCAAGAACGTGGTGGTGGCTTGGTTATATTGGTTTGAAGGCAATAGGTAGGTAGGTGGATAGGACTGCTGGTTTTTTGGAACGTGGTGAATCTGTGTGTTGTGGTGGTCTGTAACTTTGCGGGGACGGGAGGGAGCAGGCAAGCAGACAGGCAGGGAGGGAAGGGAGGGAGGAAAAAGTGAAACTGTGAGAGCCACAAGTATCCCGAGATTAGAAAGAAAGTAGTAGTAGTCGTGTGCTTGGAAATATTATTCCTTCCAAGAAGATGGGCTGCTGCTGCTGCTGCTCTTTCTGAGCTAGTGAAACATCAAATGAACACAGACATTCCACGTGCATCGCCTCTCTTCCGACTACCTACACAAAAGTAGAGTATATACGACTAGCGTGGTGGTGGTTGGTGGTAAACAAAGCCCCCGTTCCTCTTGAACTGTCCGATTTTTCAAAGGGAATAAAAAAAAGGCTGCGGCTGGAGGAAATGCTGGTCGTCGTCGTCGTGGAGAGAAAAGTGAGCCGAGTGGAGTTTGCTTGTTGTTAGCCAAAAAAGAGACTTTTTTTCTCTCTCTAAATTGACAGGAAACAAATTTGCGGGGAGAAAGAACACTGGCATGGTGGTATATGTGGTGGTGGTAGCATAATAGATATCGTCTTGGAGAAGAAGAAGAAGCGAAAAAATATTCTTGCTTGCAGTCCATGTTTTTCTACACGTTCCAACTTCTTTTAGAGTTTAACAGATGTTCCCGTCATATTCTTCTTGCATTGTCTTAGTCATCCAGGAGGCGAGGAACAGGTACACAGTAAATTTCATTCTCCTGAATACTATGTATGTAATATGACAACCACCCTGAAGCGCTTTTTTGTTTTTCCTCCAATAATGACTTTGCGGCGGAGGGGGAGGGAGAGAGCAGGAATCATAATATTATATAAAAGTTTGTTTTTTATTGTGTGCACTTGTTCCTTGAATGGAATGGAGGGAAAGGAGGAAATCTCGGGATTCATTATCTTCTCATGAAATTGCATTATGGGACTGCGCTTTAATGTTCATTGAGCATATTGAACATCATCATCATCATCCTCATTGGTGTTGTGTCCCATCTGCTTCCTAACAAACTTGCCAGACCACACACTCCGCTGATATGTATGATCATCATGATCACCCAACAAAACGGAGGAACACGGAGGAATCCTCCTCTGTTGAGTTGAAAGTGGTGGTTGAGGTTGAATAGTTAAAAAGTGGAGTATGCTTGTGAATAATTGAAGTTACTCCAGAGAGAGAGAGTCAAAAAAGTCTGCATGGCTACACGACGGACGGCCGTTTGGTTTTGGGTATAATATAATGCAATAAATAAAAAAAAAATCTCTTATTTACTCTGAGCGAAGCGAGCTGAGATCCATATAACTTAGTAAGTACATATGCACAGCATTCTCTCAGTCTCCTCAACTGCTTTGCATTTTCCCCTTAATGTATTCAAAATGATTGCCATTATTATCATTATGGTTACTGGCTGGTCTCCCATACAAGGCAAGACACAAGAGCTCTAGCTAGCTAGAGTTTTTTCCGATCCAACTTTTATAAAATGCACTCACTTATTCATCACATCAGCAATCACCATTCCATGCATTTTATGGAACTGTTGCGCCTCCTCTGCGTAAAAAAGCTCTCTCTTCTCTACTTCTCTTTTATTTACATACATTCCGTATGGCAAATATTGTGCCCGATCTTGACGATGATGATGAAGCAAACCCAGCATCAATAAAATATCTAGCTAGCTATATGCACACACAAGAGAAGAAAAACGATATGAAAATCATTTTTTAATTTTCTAAAGTGATGCAAAGTGCATTTTCCATTAAATGTAAGCCACACTGATAGTGTGGCTAGGCGAAAGGGAGACCCAAGAAGAAGAAGAAGAGAAAAAAGCGGACAGACAAGTTGCTATATATCTGCAGTTTCATCATTCCCCTCTTCATCCTCATCGGATGAAATAATATATGGACAATTTTTTTTGCATATCCTTCTTATAGTCTTTAAACATATCATGTCATAAATTTTCCCGTCTCCAGTTTTTTACCTCTCTCTTTCCCCTCTCCTACTTGTTTCTGATGTAATGAACATGAAAAAAAACATTCGAAAAGAATATAAAACTAATGTCTCAAGAACAATTTTTTCCCCGAATGGAGGACCTCGTCGGACCTCTCTTCTCTCATTACTAACCTATACAATAAAAACATTCTTCAACCAAAATGCCATGTGCACAACCAGTTTCAGTTTCATCATCAGACTTCTTTTCACTTAAATCCTTGAAGTCACGGGGGAAGATTGATGATTGAATTAAACATGCAAATGCACCTAGCCGCCGGCAAGGTTGTCGGTATCATAACAACACGAAGAGGAAAAAAAACTCCATGCAAGTTTTGCTTCCAAGATGGTAATTTTTTTTTGTCCAATGCAATACATTTCGTGATTAGGGATAATACAAAACAAGATTATGAGAAGAAGAAGAAGAAGGTAGAACGTTTATGTTCTCGTGCTCAAGTTTAGTGAGCGCAACAGTGGTGGAAATGGAAATGTTAAAATACACATGTAAATCCTTTTGCTTATATGTGCACAAGAAGAAGAGCCCCAGTTACATTCATAATGAACTCCCATTGCCCGAGTTTACATCGGTTTTATTTTAAAAAAAAGATGCCAATTATCGCTAATCTTGTTCCATCTAGACAAAATTTACATGGACACTGTCCCATTTTTTTGTCGGGGCTAATGAATAAGATAAAAAATGTGTGTCCTAGTTTTCAGCTTTTTATTTTTTTATTATTTTTGTGATGTAGACCTAGTGACAGTCTGTCTCGAGTGAGTATATAACTGGGTGAAAGTGACAATGAATGATTTTTCCTGTTGAGTAAACAGCAATAAGTCACGTTGTCATTAGAGGATTGCATGTAAAACATATTTATATTCAGGGTGCAAACACAACACAACGCATTTCATTACTACAAGTAGCCCAACAGCAGCAGTGTCGCGCTTTCGCTAGTCAAGTAAAGTATGTTACTTTTTTGATTTATTTACTTATTACTTGAGCAGAGTGTGTGGAGGAGACCAGCTCAACTATTTTTTTTTAGAAAGGAATGAAAACACTAGACGAGGGATTTTGTTTTGTTTTATGATGGTAATCAGAGTCGATTAGCGTTTGGCTTTGGTAGTGTTATATGACCTTATAACTTTAACTTTGTCCTGGCTTCTAATGTGAGGAGAGGAGAGAGGTATATATTTTTTGTGCGTGAGGAAGTAAAATAATAACAATACAAAACGGTGGAGATGGGAGGCAGTTTTCTTCTTAGATGGCCATGTTTCATCTGATTTTTATCGTAAACGCATTAATACTTACTTAGCCAGCACCAGAGAGTTATCAGAACTTTAATAGTTGCACACCTTACCTTTCACAGCCCTTCCACACCTTGACTCCTTGTAGCTAGCTAAACGCAGAGTAAACACACTGGCTGTTTCGCCGTGGGTGTGCTATTAGAATGTCAATTAAGTGTTAACATCTTAATCAATTAAGCCCATTACCCACTACTTTCATTTCATTTCATTATTGCGACACAGGAATTGTTGGTAAGCAAGAGGGGGTGCTCATAATACGCTTTGCTTCAATTTAGGTAGGATTTTGTTGGTGATGGTGGTGGAGGTGGTGGTGTGTGTGTGTGCGCGAGGTGGGAGAGACGTGAGATTTTTACGAGTGGAGTTTGAAAAGCCATTAATTTCAGTTTTCAACAACTTTCCCAAAAGGTAAAGGACAAGATGGATTGGTTTGAAAAGGGGCAAGACGGATGTGACTAATCTCATCTTCATTCCGAAGTCCAAATACGGTTATCGATCAAATGTCAATGAGCTATCCTATTTGTTTTGCAGCTCATCGAGCAACCAGCTCGCGGGGGGGACCCAAGTGGTTCATACTTCATACTTCTTTTGGATATCTCAATGCATTTCAATACAGAGTACCGTTACTACTGTTAGTGCTAATATTCTCATTCGATATGATTGCAACCCCAAGCAAGCGTTTACACATTTTGCGAAAAACGAGCCATTATTTTCACAGCCGAAATGTATGTTATGATTAGCCAGCATTTTGTTGTTGTGAGGGTGAGACGCATATATAAAGAGTTAATTACACCTCTCTAATTTCCCTATTGATTGGCCCCGTTCCGTTTTTCGCCAGCAAAATATGGCAAACCCAGAGCATGTTCATGTTCATACTACATCTATGCATATTTTATTTTCCACTATTGATTCCCACTTGATCAAACTACAACGTTTTCGATTTCGATTAAGGAAACTCTTCTGGCGACCTCTTCTACGCTCCGCTTCAACCCATCTTTCCTTCCACTCCATGCATATAATAATACATTTAAAAAAAGAAACGGCAATTTCCTTTGTAATGCAATTAGGAGGTAGGGAAACCATACATAAGCTTTTTGCCTACTATTTTTTGCGATTCTTATTCTTATTCCTTATTCAGTTCACGTGTGTCCAACTCTTTTCTTGAGCGAACGAAGGGAACCGAGCGAGCAAGCTAAGCAACTTTTGTTACAAAACGCTAAATACTCTTTTGGATTTCCCAGCAACTCGTATCGATTTTGAAAAAAAGAAAGAGTACACATATTATACAATAGGGCAGAAAAAAAGAAAAGGAAGGTTGAAGGAAGGAGGAGGAGGAGGATTGAATCAAGAAATATAATTCCGAGTCATGTAGCTATCTATATAGCTACTTACTTACATTAGTGTACAGTGTACACGTCCTCACTAAATATATTATCGCATCGCACCCCTCTCTCATTCATGATGATGATGATGATGATCGCGACTTGGTGGTGATGTTGTAATTTTTTCATAGTCTGGCGTCTTAAGTAGTAACCAGGCAGGCAGGCAGGCAGGCATCGGGCAGGCGAATTGCGAAACCCTATCAATTGCAGCCGTCTTGTCCAAACATGGTAAATAAATAAAGAAATCTCTCTCGCAATCAGTTACTATACTACTACTACTGCAGCTGTAGCAAAAGTTTTTTATTCCTCATTCCTTTCTTTTTTTCTCCCTTTTTTTGACACAAGAACTCTGTAATAGATATCTTGAACTGCTTATATATTTTTTTTGAGGGATATCATGTCATTCATTCATGCAGTGCACCACGTTGTGTAGTTGAGTTGATAGTTATTGCCATTTTGACGAGGCATGACGACCGGATACATAGACATCCAAATGAAGCAATTACAGCGAACTGAGGAGAGAGAGAGAGAGAGAGAAGAGAGAGAGAGAGAGAGGAAAAGAAATAAGAGCTTCTGCGAGAGGAGTAGTCGTAGTAGTAGTCTTTTCTGGAAGGACAGACAACAGGAATTCAATCAAATTCAATTAAAACCTTTTTGAGGAATGGAACTGCTTGTTGAACTGAGTATTTTCTCTAGAGAAGAGGAGAGTTTTTTTTGTTGTCAGGCAGGCAGGAGGAGGATGCATTGCATTGTCTCCTGTATACTATTCCTTTTTATTTTTTATTTACTGACAGAAAATTCTCCTCAGCAGCCCTCCTCGCCTCGCTCGCCTTTGGTTCCACAACACACGTTTCCATCATCATTTCCATTCTGTCATAGCAGCATAGCAGATGAATATAACACAGAGTGATGAACAATATAACAGTGTTTCGGTATGACGATGAGCGGCGACGATGATGTGTGCTGGTGGTTGGTGATTTTTATGATGGTGGGCTGTGTGATCAGCTAAAACTCTCCCCGCCTGGCTCGACGTCGTCGTCGTCGTCGTCGACACACTTCGTCCTCTCCCCGTCGTTTTACAATATGCAATAATAATAGAATGTAACGTAGGAAATGGGAAATCATGTTGTAAGTAATATATATGGACGTATATCATGTGGAAACTTTATTGTTGATGCTCCTCTCTTCTCTCTCTGTCTCTCCCACAAACCATACGGGAATATTCGGATTGACATGATGGAAGTTCCATCCAAAAACATAAATACTCACTCAGTTAGAGTCGCTCGTTGCACTGGCGAGCGGCGAGCACATTATAATAAGAACATTTTATGGGTCTTCAGGAAAAAGCAAATTTTATGCCTGCCATTTGTCATGAGGAAACAAAGAGGGAGGAGAGAGGAACGGAAGAGAGCTGAATTGGAAATGGATAAATAAATGTCTTGACGAGGAGAGGGGATTCAATTCATCCATATCCTATTTGCCATTTTCAAAGCGCACGTCGTGTGTACGTACTCCACAACGACTGTGTCTTACTGAGCAATTTTGCTAATCGGGCTAACTAGGAGGAGGAGGAGGAAGGAGGACAAGAAGCTTTTTTATAATCATTTGTTGACGTACTACCCCATACCGTACTATAGCGACGCTACGGCTTTTAAAGTTCCTAAATCTCCCTCAGTCAGCCTTCCTCTAACTCCAACCAACCCATATAGCTACAAAGTGTGTTTTGTTGAGTTCTGAAGAGGTTGAATGAATGTTTGGCGAATCGGTGAAATATAATATATGTATGAATATTGCGTAGGAATGGGAATCGCAGTGGATATATGTCATGGTGGTTTTGAGACAAGTGTGCTGAGTAATAGCACTCCATCCCCCCGACTCCTGTTATGTTCTTTGGTAGTCAGAGTTGAGTTGGTTGGTTGCGTTTGAGTTGAGTCGCTCAAGTTTTGTTTTTATGTTTGAATGACGGGAGCGTAAGATCCTGAAAGATAAAGTGATCTCACTCCTTCAGTGAGAAGGACAATGGGAATGACAAATCAATATAAGCATATTATCATTATATTTTATTTTTGTCTGACATCATTCTCCTTCATTTGTCATTTCCTCATCGTGAATTAATTATGAGATATCATGTTAAGAGTGGAGTCACAGGTGTACCCTGTGCCTGCCTGTCCCACATCCACACCCGCACAGTTGTGTGCGCTGCCGCATTAAGTGATTTATTTATAAGGCTCTTGTGAACTCTGAACGCTGATGAAACTGATGTGAGTTGTATTTTGTATTATTGTGTTTTTGGTTTTTGGTCGTAGGAATGCAGCGTTGTCCATATTTGGCTGAAATGAAAGAACGATTTTGGCGAAGCAGTAGTAACGGAACGGACAGTAAGAAATTAACTGAAGAGGAAGGCGCCGACGAGCTTCTCAAGAGTGTGGCAATGACAACCAAGAGTAAACAGTCGACAATCGCGAGACTCGCCCAGCCCGAGCCTGACGATGATGAAGGGGTCCCGATGCTCCCACCCCCGGCTGCCCCAGCTACAATTACATCCTCATCTGCGACTACGTCCCTGCCCCCACCCCCTCAGTCATCCGCTGTGTCGACGGTGGTCAAGGCAAGTATTTAGTACACAACTCTTCTCTTGTTTACTTTCATACCATGTATTCCACCGTGTTCAACAAACTTTGCTTAATTTAAACTTCATCCATCCAACCACCGCAAGCCCTACACGTTCACCAATTCAGCAGAGAGAGCACATATACATAGTTTCTCTCTCTCATTCCACTCGAGAGAAGCAGAGTAAGTGCTATTCTGCAAACAAAAATGATTACATTCCCACTCTCATTTTCGCCTTGTCCCCGGAATCCTCGGATTTTCACACGAAAAGAGATTATAAAGCATGCCAGCCTTCCGGCTGCTGCTCCATAAAGCCGGGCTTCCACGGTTTGGTTGGTCTTCCTTTAAAGTCTTGGCCTTTTGTAAATACAAGTACTACAACGTTATGTAAGGCTTATTATTTGCATTTCATGGAACACGCATGGATCTGTCCACCATACCAGCCAGGTTGCACTTGATTTTTCCTCCGGAAATGCCGCAATTTTACTAAACTAGGTAGGTGTACATGACGACGGCGACAAAAAAAGCGTTGGACCCGGTGGTACTGGTGCGATGGTCCTGCGAAGAATTGGGCTGTTTTTTGGGACTACTAGTATTGCCTAGGGAAAGGTTTGTCAAGTGATAGTGGCGTCGTGGTGGTTCTATGCTGTGTGCAAAAGTATCGCAAAGACTACACAAGACCAATAATGCTTCTTCCTCCTTCCTGTCAATCTCATTACACATTTTTTCCCCTTTCCAGCGCAGCCCACCACCCAAAGCTATTTGACTCTTTACCGGTGCAAAACTGTTCAGTGCCCACACAATTTCCTGTGATCTAATGAAATTCTCTTACAAAATCAGAAAATATATATAACTAATGAACCAGCATTGTAGTCCAAGTTGGAGTCGGAGCCGCCTCAAGCCAGTATTTTTTTTTTGTTATCTGTTCCATCCATCCATCCAGCCTATAGATTCTATATATCTTTTTGAACATTTTGAATAAAGGGGCCTTTTGGTTACGTTACAAATTATATATTGAAAAATCCTGTTCCCTTTTATCTAAACATTATATAATATGCTTGCTTGTAGAATACATGTCTGTCCCCCCCTCATCACTTTCATTTCATGATTTTACCCATTCCTCATTATGTATTACATGGTATCGCACTCATTGTCTCTCCCATTTCCACAGTAATTGGCATCGTCGGCAGATCCTTTTTTAACTCTTGCTCTCTGGACTCATATAATCCCCTAATCTGACAAGAGCTACTGAACATTTCTCATCTTCTCATTCCAATCCCTATTTTTTTTCGCAGAGCGCAGCGCCACCAGCAAAATTGTAACCCTTGGAATTACCATAATTACTTTTTCTGCAAAAGCCAGAACACTAGCCCCATTCCCACGGCACACGACACACACACATCACCTCATATCATACCTGGCGAGCGAATCCATTTACCCAGCCTGAAGCAGCATAGCAGTACCACCACCGCCACCGGATTCTAATCTGAAAGGAAGATTATAATCAAACAAAAAATTCCGAATGGACGGTTACACTTACACCACCACCGTTTCTACCTGTTTATTTCCACTCGCAAATCATACACATCTATACAGACGACTATATATCTATCCACCTCACACTTCTCCTCGAATATTATTCCTCCTGTGATTCCAACTAGCGGCGTTGGACGTTTTTTTTATTTTAGAAAGATAGGTTTGTGCTGCGTGATGGTAAAATTTTCCAAAAACTCACTCCAACTCCAGAGCTCCAAGCAAGGTGTAGACACCACCTCCGCGCTCCGCTTGAAAAACTGCACACATTTTCGATCATTGTCGGAAGGGAAATTATGAGTGCCACATATTTCCCATCTGTCTCCATGCACAAGACTATAACAATAATAATGATGATATTTTCTCATAAAAAATACTCCTTTCCCATATGGCTACTCCCTCCTCCCCCCTCCGTCGTCGTCCGTATCCGTATTTACATGGAATATTATTGTTGGAATATATTATTGTTCCTACCACACGGATGTTCCTTTTTGCTGTTCCAAAATATTATATCGTCCATGTGCCATGGGTTTTTTTGGTGCGTTGAGCTTGAGCGTTGGTATTTGGCTTGTGAAAGTAGTTTTTTCGGTGGCGGAGGTGGTTGCTCGTCGTGGCTCCCACTCCACACTTTTCTGTTTTTTTTTTAGCAAATAGACTTTGTATGAGTCCTCCTGTTTGTTACTTGTTTGCGAGGAGGAAAACGAGAGAGAGTGAGTTTTTATTACCACATTTGTGTTCAATTTAATGCTCTATAAAACCGAAAAAACCGTCTGCCTCCGAGACTCTCTCACTTCATATTATATAGAAAATACATATATATATATATATATATACGTACGTAGAATATATTCTTGCTTTTACAAAAATGAAACTCTCACTCTCACTCTCCCACTCTCCATGTCACATCAATTGATTAGAGCTTGAAAACTTTGTAATAATATCTCTACCGCTTGCTTGGAGTAGTTGGAGTGGTTGTTTGGAGGCGCATTATATGTAGAGAGAGAGGGAGAGAGAGAGAGGAGGAACACCGTATTAAATCTTCATAATTGGATTGCATCGCTCTTTTATACCCCATCAAGGGAAAGAAAAAAAAGAGATGATGGTGGGTTTAATATGCTGTTTTATTGATTAAAGAACTTCCTTTTCTCCCTTTCCTGTTTTTTCCCCGGACTGAGAGAGCGAAAGAGGAGTCCAATCAATATTGGAGGAAAAAGTAGCATTATATAATAATATATATTTTTTTTTTCATTTATTTTATCCCCATGTTTGTTATTTCCACGGAGTGCCACATTTTATTAGGGAATGTAATATCCTCCTTTGGAGTGGTTTAAAGGAGGGAGGATGCAGTCAGTCAGTCAGTGAAATTTGAATCCCATTGGATTTATGTAAAGTGTTCGAATTATTTTTTGCAAATTGAGGTATTTTTTTATTTCCTTCATTGAATTGGAGTGAATGGAGTGATGGAGGGGTCCAGATTTGTGCTTAGCTTGAGATCTCTTTCTCCATTTCTAATTGAAACATTTTCCAACGACAAAAATAGTAGTAAAGCTGGGATTCTTTTTTGTACTTCCAGTCAGTGTCAGACAATTTTGTTTTTCATTTTGTGGGAGCTCACTCACGTAGTGTATGGGTTTGACAGCAAAGGAAAAATTGGTTTGGTGGTTTACTGGAAAAAAGAAGTGAAAATTGTTGGGAAAAGTGAGTCAAAGGAGGGGATATATAAAATAAACAGGCGAAATGAAGTTTTTTTTGTCAACTTGTAAGCTTTTTTGTTTTGGCACATTTTTCCATTTTCTGACAACTATCCTGTGAGCAAAGTTGGTTTTATAGACGATGTTAAAGACTTTTTTTTCTTCTTCTTAATACACCACCACTAGCTCTTTTGTTCCGTGATACACACGAGACCGTGTAACTTTGGTAATAAAAGGGAACTAAAAGGGAAGCTCCTCCATCTCCTTTTGTAAACTAGAAGCTCATTCCAGTCTTGTTCACGCATCCTGGAAACATGGCATTTTTTTTGTGAACCCTGAAAGGTCAAGACAGACGAGAAAGGAGGAGAAAAAAAAATGCGAGTTTTTGGATGATATCACGCTTTAAACGCATTTTCATTCCTTGTCCCCGGGTTAGAAAAAAAACAGTCGATCCATCACCCTTCCCGTTCCCCGTATTTCCATGTTGTGGCAAAAACTACTTTTTTCCTCGGCAAAATAGCGGAAAAATTGTCATATGGTTCCCTGTAGCTGACTGATATGATGAGGATGACGCCTCCAGATAGATATAAGCCATACATCAATGAACACAGCTGAATAATCGGGACCGGAGCTTATTCCAACTTTCTTCCACTCCGTGCTTCCTCCTCGTCCTCCTCACATTCTGTGCAAGGTGAAGTGAGACATGATGAACTTCCCTGGGGATGGGAACGCTTTAATGAGATCCTTCTTTCATTTCGTGGACGGGAACGAAGAGCAAAGAAGAAGAAGAATGAGTCCCGATTTTTTTTTCAAGAGAGATTTGTGCAGGACAAACCATCTCAACGGGAAAAACCACGTTGATACATCAAACACGGCGGAGAGGAGAGGGATGTCGAGGAGAAGAGCGTGGCTCTGAAGAAGACGAAGAGATGTATATCGTCTTGAGGAACGAGGAAGTGGGAAAAGGAGTAGTGGCAAAAGTCGTTAAAATAGACAGGAGAGAAGGAGGAGGAGGAGAACGTGATCTGTTTACCGAGCTGAATAAACATAAAGCGTCGTCGTATACACCAACTCCAACTAAATAGACTGGATTCTTTGTATAAATACTGTCTCCGCCCGGGTTACATACACATGACGGGACATTGTTCTCCTCAAATCGGTGGTATCCTTCATCTTCCACCAGCCACTAGCAGTAGGAATGAGTAGTAGAAGTAGTGATATGGTGGAAGCTCTCCAGGCGAGAATTCCAGATCCCAGATAGTTTTCTAATATTTCAAAAAGGCCCTTCCTCCTCCTCCTTCTTTTTCCCGAGGTTCAACTCATTTCTCAAGCTATTATCCTCCATACCAATGAGATCATCTTTTAATCTTGGCCAAATATATATATATATATATATATGTATATATATCAGTTTCCTCATTTCCTCCGGTTTTTACCACAGGACGAGGACGTGCATCCAAATTGAAAAATTTGTATGAAAGGAAGAAGAAAAAAAAAAACATTTCAGCCCGGCTAGCTTTCCTCCATCTCCACTTATTTTGGAACCATTATTCCGTCAACTGCTGGCTGGATTTGTGTTTGTTTATTGTTGAAACCCGCAGAAAAAATTCTAGCTGTGGAGAATTTGCTTTACGAAATACTATTTTACCGAGAAAAGAATCTACTACACTCACCGTCCTCCTACTCAAAATCTGTTTCTGATTTAGGACCCCTTCTTCCTTCTTTTAGCGAAAAGGGAAACTATGCAAATTTAAATTTTTATACAACTCCCATTACCACGGTGACACGTCCCCTGTCTTTTGCTTTTCTCATTGTCATGTAAGGGAGAAGCCCCGTGTCAGATTGTAACTCCATCCTCTCAATCCGTCAAGTTATCTTTTTCCTACTCGTCGCCGTCGTGATATGCCCATTAAACAGGTTGGGCGTGGTAGAGTTGACAGAAAGCTGTTTACTTTTCCTTGTCCGGAATGTCACTCACTTGACGTTGAAGTCAGCCTAGCCATTTCGGAGGGGTGTTGCTGGTGGTGGTGGCGGTGGGTTCGTTTCTCCTTGAGGGAAAATTTTCAGTTTGATAGCCGTAAAGAAAACGGAGGTGGTGGTGGTGGTGGTGGTGACGGTGGAGAGGTAAGTGTTATTGTGTATATACACATTTTAAAAAAGATGAGACAGCCATTATGCTGAGGATAACTTTTAGATGGAAGAGCACTTCCAGCTGGGAATGTCACTTAAATTTCCATGAATCCGCGCTGTCTCTCCAAATTTGCGTGTTACAATTACCATCGCCCACTACCAACCAACACCAACATCCGTCTTTATTTACTGCAGAGAGTCGGGATTCGGGATGGATTTCCGGTTTTGAAAAGGGTGTTATATATACATTATAATAACACACTACTGCCCGGCTGTCAAAGTGTCAGGCTTGTTGCACGATATTATTGTCAACTTTGCACACACAAAATGTGCATAAAATTGCAAATTAGTAGAAGGGGGAGGGAGAGAGAGAGCTTTTTTGCTAAAAGTATATATATATATATATCATACTTATTGTTTATGCTCTCGAGTCCCAGTTTAATTTTAGCAAGAGCCCCTCTTTTGCGTTGCGAACGAACAAAGGAGAAGGATTTATTGTTAAAGTAATCACTTTCCTCTGGAGTAGTAGCGAAAAAAAAGCCCTTCATGAGCTTGTGCCCATCTGTTTATAAATATTGAAGGAGCTAAACAAAAAACAGATGGAAAAGAGTGAGTTATGAGCTGCTAAGATGTCCCCTGGTGGTATTAAACTTCTTGCTCAACTTTTACCACACGTTTATTTTTTTTCACCTGAATGAAATAGATTCCACTCGCCAGGCAGGCCAGCTTTCGCATCTTGTGATGAATAGGAGGAAAAAAACATGGGAAAAACACTTTAAGACGTAGAGAGTGAGAGAGAGAAAAAAAAGTGTAAGCGTTATTACTCTCATGGATATATATATGGATGGAGAGACTTCCCTTCCCACTTCCTCCAAATGGCAGAGTCCTTCTTTTTTTCATGGTTATTTATTTTGTAAATATTTATACCAATTTTTCCCAAGGAAGGAAGGAGGAAACACGCAAAAACACATACATTTTTTCAGCGAGTAGTGAGGAAAAATAAAAGTACGTCACCTCAGGGAATTTGAGAGTCGTCATGTTTTTTGCCACAAGGAAAAACCTTATATCTCTGTGAAGAATATTATTTGATTTGATGCTATCACCGCGGTTGAGTACATATCAAAATAACAAAACTTTGATTGTCATCATTATATACATGTTCATTTCGCTTCAGGTGATGGGGATGATGATGATCAGGAGTGGGAAGTCATGGCGAATATTTATTATTCTGGGTGATTTAACTGGTGAAAAAAGGGTGTGGGTGTGGAGGTGGAGCGATATTATATGGTTTTATGATGAATGATGCCGCGATCGGGGTTTCTTTTTTGCGTGGTTGTGCTCCCCCCACCACCACCTGGATGGAAAACGGAGTAAACAGTGTCAAATGAGACGCCATATACCTGGAACTCGTCAAAAGTGGTAAACAGAAAGAAAACGGGATTATTGTTACCTATTCCTCTCGGTTGATGATTTACATTAGGAAACAAAAAAGTGTTTTCCCTCACTAACAACTTCAGCAATAATCATGCCGGAAGCCCAGGCCCCCATGGTTTTTATTTCCGTCTCAAAAATAATAATTTCCTTTTCCCCACACAAAATCAATACAAGAGAGCTTCTTCTCCCAAGTCTTTTTTCTAAAAAAACAAAATTCCCAAGTAATCTTCCCCAATAACATATAAACACATTTTTTTCTTGTATTATTGGTTTGGTGGAATTCAAACAGGTGGATTCAATCCTTGGCATATGGTATGGTGGTGGGTCATCCATGGTCCCAATACGAAATTAGTTCTGGTCAACTCTGTGTCCGCATGTTTTTTTATGTATGACATGACTCGTCGTTTTTTTACACACCATCTCTCCCCGCTGCGCTGTTATTTTTTTTTCATCAGCCAAGCCTCATTCTCGCCGCCTCAGTTAAACTTTACTTCTTCTTATTGTTATTGTCGGAGCGTCGTCCACACAACCGTTCACGTCCACCCAATTTTCCGATATACAATCCGGCGGCTCCGGTTTTCGCTCAGACTCTGAGTGAGAATGTGTCGATGGGAGGGATACAAAGGAGCAGTCCATTACAATAACCACAACATCTTCATGATGGCATCTTCAGGTTTCATGATGACGATGACGACGATCAACCATCAAAATCATCAGTTCAATGGCAGAAGAGAAGAGCGAGTAGGTAGTAGTGGTGTGTGGGGCTGGGGAATTCTCTCACGTCGTTCTAGAGAGGCTCCTCCACCGCCACCTCTCTCTCAGACGAAATCCGCTTATTCCATTAGTACTTCTCCAAAAAGGAGGAGAAGAAGCCGAAGAAGAAGAAGAAGACAGACCAAGATGCGGGGTTTGGTTTGGCTGATTGTGAGAAGAATGGACCTTTTTCAAGCTCCTCTAGTCCTCTCTGCCACGTGTAAGGTGCGGGATGTGCTCTGGAAGCAGAAAACGAGAGAGAGAGAGAGAGAGAGGAAAAGTAAAGGGTTCTCGTTCTCGGTTGGTTTTTGGGATGTAGGAGAATGGTTTCTCAAAATAAAAAAGAAAGAGCTTACACGTTGTAAAACATGATGATGATGATGCTGCCATGCCACAGTAGTAGTAGTAGTGCTTATAGCCATCAACTGATTTCTGTCTTCCGTGCCGTGTGTGTATGTATAGTAGTAAGTAGACTCGTCTTCACTCTGGGAAAAGTGGACCCACGCTGTGTTTGATCTTCCTCATTTTTGTTTGCTCGAGATAATACTTTAAGATATATACAGAGCAGAAGAGAGGCAAAGGGAGACAACGGAGAGAAAAAGGGAAAGTGGAAAAGAAAGGGAAGAAATCTCTCTAGTTTTTTCTTCTTCTTCTTCTTCTTTTGGCTTTCTTTCCTTTTTTTCCCATTTCTTATCCCCACTTTTATGTTTTCTTATTGTCGACGCAATTTCCTCAAGTATTTTTATTGTCTTGTTTGCATGAGCCCAGGAAAAGTTGTGAAATTTGAGGGCATTCACGGGGCTCTGACGGAAATGAATACAAAATATTATAAGGCAAGAAAAGGGAGGGATACAGAGAAAGAGAGAGAGGTGCAACTCATGAGGCTCGGAATGGGCAAAAGAAAAGAAAATGTGAGAAAATAAGAATATTGTAACGACGGGTAAGCAGTTGAAACTAACGGCGTTAGTTTTCCGTTCCGTATCTGTAAGCCCTCGTCCATTACAAACTTGTTCTTCTTTTTTTTGTGAAGTAATTATAGACTTAAAAAAGTGTTTTTTTAACAATGTGATCCTCCGCCTTGTCCGTGGTAATGGCACACATTTAGTTCCAACTCCAGCGCCAATAAAATTGAAAATTGTTTTTTATTTTTTCCAATTGAGAGAGTTAAATTGGAAAATTCAAAAAATGAAATGGATCGGGAGTAGATTGGATGGAATGGATGTGTGCTGCTGGCATAATGTGAGTTCTCCAGGGAACACCTTTCCTCTAGTCTGCTGGTGTATATTATAAATGAATATTGAATGAAACTGTTCCTTCTTCCTTCTCTACTTTTCACTCAATCCACACGAAAATTATACACACGCTGTTATATAGTCAACCAATATACTTAATATTCCTTTCCAAAACCACTCATGCTCGCGCCCCATTGATTTGACAGAGAAAAGAAAAAGGGGGCTCGTCGTCAGGCCGCGGCCGCTGGGGCGGATGTGTAGTAGTAGTACACAGGTATATATATAAAATGCAAGTTTCAAGAATTCAACTAACTTGAGTTTTTTTTTTATTATTATGAATTTTTCAGGTGAGACCAGATGGAAGTGGTTCGCGGACTGCTGTTGCGGGAGAGCGGCCTCCCTCATTTATTTGGGTCCAACAACAACCCTCCACTTCAAAATGGTGTTGTCATTACGCCAAGTTTCCCAAGAATGCCAAGTAAGTTGATGATTGCATGCTTTTAATACACTCTTCTGACTGAAAAGTAGGAAATAGCGCATATATTTATGGGCACTGCATTACCATATGTATTTATTATGCTGCTGCTGCACAACACGCGGTGCGGCGATAGCCCGACCCGACGCCGCTCCCTCCGTCCTCCCAATTCGACAGAATTGCATGCAGCTGTCACGGAAGTCAAGTACATAGTTTGTTGTTGTTGGAAAACAATGTCGTCGTACATGTATAACGATAATAAAAAAAAAGAAAAAGTGCAATCAAAGTCGGGGGATTATTTTTTATTTTTTACGAACAAATCGCGCTCCCTTTTTCACTTGCACCATATATACGATACGAGAGTCTGACTGATGAATCCCTTGCAGCAAGAGCCAACACCCTCCTGAAATGTGTGCCTTGAGACAAAGTAAGTAAGTAAGTATAAGTACAAAAAAGTTGTTGAAAATCAGAGGAATGAGGGTGGAAAGGGGGGAACGGGGCCCAGTGTGAAACTCAAAATTACGAGGTAGGAAATAAAGTAAATTGTTGGGAGGAAATGAAAACAATCTGGCGCTTTTGTCGTTCGTTGGTATATGCATCCAAGCAATCCAAAATGGAACAAGTTGAAGTTGGGTTGGGACTACACTTCACCAGGTGGATTCCAGTGAAAGCGATACAACAGGCCGGTCGGTGTGGTCCCTATAGTACAACTTTTTTGTACAGCTACATACTTAGTTCAGAAAATTCCAAGCTGTTAAATGCTCCGTGCCCCCCTCCCCCCCAAAAAAAAGTTGAAAACATTTCAAAATTTCATTAATCAGCTCAACAACGAAGAAGAAGAGGAAAAATGATTCGCAAGTGGTATGCTTTTGTCAAACTTGGGATCACTCTTCTCGAAAATATAGCGAATGAGACTTTTTAAACGAGGAATTGGGAAACAAAAGGGGTAACAAGAATTTGTTGTGAATAAAGGAAAGCTCTAAAAATCCCATCATCATCATCATCATGGATTTATGTTATAATGACAGGCTGACGAAAGAATTGTAAATAATTAAGCGTAATGTCGTGCAAAGAGGGTGCACAAACAACACGCAGTACACATATATAACGTACTATATCCCTCCACTCCATGGTTGTAGCCTCCATTCCATACTCCAATTGTAGTATAGTCACACAGTTTTTGTATGGGTAACCAGATTTTTTTTTGTTAGAAAGAATGACAATGTTGTGTTTTTTTCTGTGTATGTGTGTGTGTGTGTGTACCCAAACCCGTCGTTCATCGTTGGAATGCCTTCTCTATTGACGCAAGTATTTGAAAATATTGATTTAGGAAGTTGAGAAAGACAAGCTTGGAGAAACTCATTTTCCTCCACTTTTTTCCAGATAATTAAGTGAAGCTAGTAGTGGAGCAGTAGCCGACCGAGTCCCTCGTTTTGAGCCGTCTATTGGTTTTTTTCCTTCTTCTTTAGACCATTATATATTATATTACTTGCCGAGAAAGACTTGTTTGTATTAGCCCCTTGAAAAAGGAGGAATAAGATAACTGTAATCTTCTCCACTCCACCCTTTCACGGTTTCGCATTAGTGAGAAGAAAACGGTGGTGGTGGCGGCGGTCGGGCTTATACAGACGCGTTATCCCTGTATACCTTTTGTGTTTTTTATGTCACATTGGAAAAAAGTAGTTGTATTATATGAGGAGGGAGAGAGGGAAGGTTGCTTTTGCTGTCGCTATTGTTATTTATGGAGTTGGTTGTCTTGAAGAGAGGATAGTTTTTTTTTCTGCCAATTCTTCCAAGTGGCTTTTCGTAGGAAGAAAAGAAGAAGAAGAAAAAAAAACTGGTATCCTTACTGGCTCATACTCCTCCCCAGCTATCGTTTGTCATATTTAAAAAGAAGGGCTCAGAGAGAGAGACGAAATGGATTATCACTGAGTGAATGTACTTGTGGAACCGTGCACAATCCCCGTACTTTTCTCTCGAAAATATTGCTTCCTTTCATGTTCCCCACTTTAGCCAGGATAGGATCCATCCATCCAGGTATAGATGATCCCTGGCAAAACCTCGTGGAACCTCATAAAATGATGACTGCACTGCTGTGTTTTTCTAAGGAGGAATATTAAAAAGAATCATGAGAGGAAAGGGGTGATAGAGGAAGTTGGTTACGGGCTCGTCGTCGGGGATGATGATATGATGATGATGGTGATGAGACGACGGAAGTGCTGCTCGTAGCCGTTGACATCATGAACCTTGATGATTCTCCCAGTTGCTCGCTAATGCCTAGCTACTACTAATAAACTCAATGCGGGGCTTGGCGTCGTGGCTTCCCCAATCCAGCGAGCAGAGTGGAGCATCAAATCGGAAGGAACAAAGGACGAGGGGAGCCGAAGGCCGAGTCGGACTGGGAGAGGAGCTGAGGAGAAGGAAATGATTTTCAACTGTGTCGTCTAGAGTCCGCTCCAAGTCTTTTTCGTTCGAGGAGGCTTTCAGCAGCAGCCTCCTCCAACCCCCAAAATATAAACTTGTGATGATGATGATGATGAGACGCTTTCAAAAGCGTCTCTACCAACTTTCTTTTTCCAATAATATCCCAGAGCCACTCCGATCCCATTCTGGTTCTAAATTTTCTTGCTAAAAACCCAAGTGTGACAAGTTGGAGACCACATGAGGTGTTTACGGTGGTGGAAATTTTTATATTTTTTTCTGAAGCCACTCAACAAAATTGAGTGGCAATGTCGGCTCCTTTTTGCCGAATTTCTCGTGAAAAATGGATCGCATCCAGTTTGAAATTAATTGGTGTTTACTTTCCAGAGACTCACGTTTGCCCAATCCACCGCCGCCGCTACACTTTTTCTAATTTTGTGTGACCACCTCACAATTCCACGTGAGCCATTAATCTCCCCGTGTAAAAAACGGGTTTTCAGGGTAGGTTGGTGTAGCCAGCAAGATTGCCCTTTATTCTTGTCTCCTCTCTCTTCCCACCTATTATCATGTTTTCCGCTTATTTCCCGTTAGACGAAATAATATGAACATTAAAAACAACACTTTTCCTCTACCATATTGTTCCCAACTTGCGTAATATGATGAGGGACGTACTGTAATTTCTCTATAATGTTGCAAAACTTTCATACAGCTCTTGGGAGAGCTCGCTGGGCGAGTGTAATGTCCTCATGTAGCCTGACTCCTTTTCCCTTTTTTATTACTGTTGTACGTCCCTCCATTCCCTCAAAAACGAGAGAGCCGCTTCCCTTTTTACGAGTGCCCCTCTCAACTCACTCACTTATTATATCAGATTCTTCTGGATTTTCGTGCTGGAGCCTTCTTCTCTCCACCGAAAAATCCCATATTACATGACCACCATACCACCGCCACGGAGCCCCGTGGAAGCAGGTTACTATGGTTGTGGAGAAAGTGCCTAAAGCAGAGAGAATAAGAGTTGAGAGAGAGAACGGGGAAGCGAAAAAAAAATTCCTATATTTTTTTTATCCTTTTACTCTTCTCCCGACTGTCTACCCAGTTTTTCTCACAACGTACGTACGTACGTACATTTCACTCTTAAAAAAATACTTTCACTTTCCTCTCTCCTCTCCTCGGTTTTCCTCCCTGGTGAAACCCAAATGGGCCTTGTCCTCCTCGTCCATCTCCATTCCCAGATGGAGCGATATACTTATTTTAGGTTTTCCTCTGTTGGCAAGCATTATTGTAATAATAATAGTGGTTGGTTGGTACATGGATGATCCAACTCCGTAACGGGTGCATATCACTTCACCACCATGAATACTTAAAAAGTAGCCAGAATTCCTCCATCGCATCACAATGGCGTCATCCTCAATGGTTTATATGCTAATCAGGGTCCTCTCAGCAGAATATTTCCAAAACACTCCACCCTTTTGTACTCGCAATTTAATAGGATCTGAAGATTCTCTCAAAATATAAAATGGAGTAGTGATCACAGGTGTGAGCGTTGTTGTGCGTATCGGGGGAATTCCATTATTCCAACAAAAAAAAGTAAATTATGCGTAGCTGTACCGTCGTGGACGGACTACAGTGGGAATACAAAAAAAAACGAGGGGGACGGACGGTTTTGGCCATATTCACAAAACCACTACTACTGTGTATCTATTTTTATTTTATTTTTTGTTTCTCCATCCTTTTTCCCGAAATGGTCGTAAATTTTTTGCTCCAAAAAAAACATTTTATTTTGATTGCGCTCATTATCCCAGGCCCCACGGTTTTTGGTTTTATGGGAGGTGAGCCCTAAAAAAAATCCGTGGGTGTTCAGCCCCGGAGCAGCTCCAGCAAAAAAAAAGAGGAATCAAGGGAGAAAAAAATGCGAAATTCCAACTTTCCAACAACTTTTATTGTGCTTTTTGCTGTGTCTTTTAACATAAAGTTGTGTGTATTATCTGACTAAGCTCTTTCTCTCTCACTGTGTAGCACTCTCTAACGAGTGCATTAATTTTTCTTCAATTGCATTCTCCTCATTAAACGGTTGACTACACGGACGACGACTTGCTTTTTGGTCCGGAGTTGAGAGAATTGAAGGGAATTGATAATGTCGATGTCGTCGTCGAGGAAGAAAAAAAGCCATTTTCATATAGTTAGTTAGTCGATATATAGGGCCCATGTATATTTTTTTCCTTTACTTTTTGTTTCTCTCGCTACCACCCGCAATATTCAGTTGTCAGTAGTTAATGTGGAGGACTGATTGTTGCAGATTGCCGAATAAGATAGGCTCTTCCTTCTTCTTCTTCTTCTCTTCTGCCTAGCTACACAATTTTTTTTATTGAATATATAGATATACTTACCTAAGTGTATTTCGAGGCTGAAAAGTGGTGGTAAAAAGACGGAGGTAAAAAGTATTTGCTATAAGGGAGAAATTCTTCCTTTTCAAAAGAGGAAGAAAACGTATGCACGTTTTCTCGTCTTTTTTTCTTCTTCTTCTTTCCTTTGGTTTAGGAACTTGCTTCAAAAATTATGTAGTTATATAGTCTACTCTATAATAATAAAATGGTTGAGAGCCTGGGTGGTTGAGTTCCGAAACTTATTTTTTCCCTATAGTGCCATGCATTTTGAAGTAATGTACGTGCCTTTCGTGGTTGTGCTAACTGTTAATGTATACGCGTGTCTTTCCTCCTCCACTCCACACACAGAGTTTCTTGTAGAATCAGGAATCGATCGTGGAAACTGTTTCTCTCTCTCCCTTTTGCATTTCCCCTATTCGTTTCTGAACGCTAAAGCCAAGAGAGAGAGAGAGCCCCGCTTCTTTAGACAATATTTTACTCGTTTTTTTTTCTCTTCGTTTCGTTCTTCTTCTCTTCTCTCTTCTTCCTCCTCTCACTTTCAATGCGATATGGCGATATATAATACAAGTAGGTAGTAGAGTAAGTGGAAGTGGAGGCAGAGGAGGGTGGTGGTGGTGGACTTGGACTATGATATGAAAGTGGTGGTGGAGGGAGGGAGAGAGTTACATATTGTGTGTGTGTTTGAAGCATCATGCATGCCAACTCCGTATAAAATCCGATGGTACGGTTCGCTTCCTCTTTTCTCTGCCCAACTTTTCTACACTTCTTTCATGTTTTCCAGAGCCAGAGAGAGCTCCAAAGTTGTCGAGCCCTTGGTGCGCTAACTCTCCTTTCTCTCAAAAACTGTGTGCCACCATGATGATGATGATGATGATGATTATGATGGCAATGCTGTTAGCGTGAAGAAAAGTTAAAGCTCTTTTCTTGGCTTAACCCTACTGAGACTTGTAAATAAATATGCATACAACTTTTGTTGCTTTTAGCAGCTTTTCTACTTTCCATTTCAATTTTTACTTGCTCACCACCACCACCACTCTCACTCTCTGGCTCTTGCAAGGCTAGCAGGTGGTGGTGGTAGGTGTACACACCCCCCGCGAAAAAGGACGCGGACGGTGGAAGGGAAAAGGTGTGGAACAATATTTTGGAGGAGTTGGAGTGCAATGGAAAAAGAAAAACACACACAGTGTTCATCCGAAGAAGATGTTAGTTTGATCATCATTCCTCCTCTTTTGCTTCTTCTCCTTTTCGCTTTCTCTCTCTCTCTGCAACTGTGTGTAGAGGTAAAAAACATTAGCGCAAAAATAATGGCGTTTAGAGTGCCTATCAGAAAGTGCCCTCGCTCATGGAAAGCGGAAAACGTGGAAAAATTCCTTGGCATCGTCTCCATTCTCCTCCATTCAGCCATATTTTTTATGGTACATGGTGGAGGATTTTGTTCACGAGGTTGATAAGAAAGGAAAACTAATAAACCTCGTTTTTCCATTTGTAGCTATTTAAAACGAGATACGAGATGGAGACGAGGAGCCGGGAGCAAAGGGAAATACCAACTGGGATATGTTCCCATTTCCTTCCAGCCAGACTCCGTTAGGTAAAGAGAGAGCACATGGTTCCGGGAAACACATTTTTTTCCTCTCTCTCTCTCTCTCTCGCTCTGGAAATAATAATAATAATAATATGCTCCGTTGAGATATCTCTCTGTTCCTCGTAATTTAACAAGGTATGTAAATAAAAAGCGGGGAATATATATAGTCGTCGTAAATATACGGTGGTAGTGAATCACGACGATGACGACGATGCAATGGGCTTCTCTCATTTCCTTGGGAAAATGGTTGATTTCTCTGGGTTTGCAAAATAATACGGCCGAATTCAAAGGGAGCATTGTTATTGAAAGAGAGAACAATACAAAGTATATAATACGACCACACATACATCCCATCCCAGTTCTCAACCCTATTCCCCAAAATTCCATGTTCGTCGTAAACTTTTTGGAATGAAATGGAAATACCTACCTTCACAAACACACTTTCTCTTGGATTTTCAGAGTTGGAGAGGAGGAAAATTTAAAATGGCCCTTTCCACTTTTCCTCCACACAAATACCTACTTGCCTCCAACCTCCATCATCATGATCAGCATCATCCATTGTGTGAAGGGATTATAGGAAAAGGTGAAAACTTGACTGGAATATGGTATAAATAATAATATTACCTATGCATTTTGCAGCTCTCTCTTTTTGTCTTTTCCAAACTTTTGAACTCCTCCTTGCCTCCTGTAATTTATTGCGAGGGAGGGGGGTTGGTTTCTGAAGCTTCAGAGCACAATGCAGTTTTCTCTTACGTTTTTGTTGTTTATACTTAAATGCAAGGATTTGCATATGTCATTATACACTTGTTTTATTGGGGAAGTCTGCTGGATGTAAACAATCCACTTTTTCGGGTTGGCTTTGATGAGTCTGAAATTGTACCAGGTAGGTAGTCGAGGAGTTGTTCCAGGGGTTATGCATATGCATGTGTCTGGTGTTGAACATGGAACTCGTGATAAATTATGGTTCGTTCGGAGAGAAATGCTGAAAAACAATTTTTCCTCCGCTCCCGACGAACGAACCCCTTCCTCCATCCATCCATCCATCCATTCCTCTCTGTTTTTGTTTGTTTCTCCCGTGTAATCCAATTTTCATGCTGGAGGTAGGAGAAATGAAACTAGCAGGGATATCTCTGGGAGGAAATGGGGATGTAGACGCAGGCAGAGAGAATGTGGAAATGTTTCCCAGCTTTTTTGGGTGGAGTTCGCTTTCTTCCGTGAGGAAATGAAATTTAACGGGAGGAGGAGGAGGAGATGCTGATGCTGCTGCTGCTGCTACTGCGAGTTGAGAGTTCGGTGACTTGCCTGCTGATTTTCCCCCTTTCAGCCTCACAAATGGTGACAGTTTTTTGTCAGGAAATCGGTGGTGGTGGAAGAGAGTTGACTCACTCACTTTGCCTATCCATCATATCATACCACTCTTCGCATATGGCGTAAATTATACTCCGCCGTTCCTCGCTTCATATATAAATATAATACGGGAGCAGCGCAGAAGAGAACTCCCGTCGAAAAACTAATTGCTCCCTTTTCAACTAATGCCAGGGATATATGTTTCATGAGCCCATTCAACTTCTCCACCTTTATCATTTGCATTAATTCATTCACACCGCTAAAATGAGATGCCCTTTGTCTTTGGCGGCGGTGTGGAGAAACTATACTATACTCCCATGCATTTTCGTCAACTGCTGCTCCTGCTGCAACCAGTTCAGTTTTTTATACCCATACTTTCACTCATTTTTTAGTGAAGGCTATTTCCTCTCCGTTTTTCCTCTCCGTGGAAGGCTAATCCAAAATGACCCTATTTTCTTCCGTAATGGTAGTAGTAGATCCTCCACCAGTGAGGAATGCCACTGGATATCACGGAACATTATTATTACTCTCTAGTCTATATAGACTAGTCGGAGCAAGAGGGAAAGTGGTTATTTGAGCCACTTTCTCTCGGTTATCGCCATCATTCCCAGCTTCCCATAACGTATTAACATTTCCTCCTTTCCAGTCGTCTCTCCTCCAGAATGCATCATTTCTGATTAAGTGATCATATCACTTGATTCCGTTTTTTTTTCGTCTCAAAAGTGTAGCAAAGCCCATCTCAAACTTCACCACTTGGAAGCCATATTATCCCATTTTTTCTATCGGTTTTTTCTGAACTTTTTGCCTTTTCTGACGAATATACCAAGGAATCGAATGGCAACAAGGTTTTTTGCAATCCAATAAAATGGTAAACTGCTCTGGTTTACTCCTCCACCTCCACTACTCCATTCAATAAGAAACACAAAAGGGTCTGCTCTATCCCTCCATCACCATCACTACCACCACCGCCACCACCCTTTCCGAATTATGAATAGTTAAACAAAATCGCTGCTACTTACAGCTCCTCACGCAAAAATCCATGAATATTTCAACTTGATCAATATCTCGTAGTATGCATTTAGCAAACAGGTTGTCGCCATTTCCATTCCCAACAAAAAGTGGCCACACAGCAATGGAGTTAGCGGGTGAGTGTGGAGCCGTGTGTCCGCTATATCTTTCCTCATCTCCCCACTTCATTGACTAATTTCCGAGTGCTCGCCTTTAATTATCGTTTACCCACTCGGAGCTCAGCATTCTCATCGCTCCCAACATTCCGCTGCTGCAACTTCCATTACCCGCCTCCCCGAATTAACTCATTTCCGCCAGGTTCCTTTCCTTGCTAGGCAGGCTGGCAGGGACACAATGGCACAATGTTCTCTTTTTTGGCAGCAGCAAGAGTTGTGTGATGATAGCGGTGGGCCGTGAGAGAGAGAGACTAATATTATAATAAAAATCTTTAAAGGATTGTGCGGAGAGCGGAGCGGGCTACATACAATACTAGTTTTTTTTTTAATACATACCACCTCCACCACCCCATCTCACCGTTTCCCTTTTGTCTTTTGTGTTCTTTCATCACATCATCACTGCACACGGGAGCGAGTTCAAAGACTACGGGCCAAGCAAGGCAACCTACAGTGTTCTCGTAAAATCCATCCAATGCGTTAATAAGATCCCCTTTGTGTGAGAGCCTTCCATATTATAACTCCTGGTTTAGACATTGGCAAAAACGGGCTCTTGCCTGCCTCAGCCAGCTTTTCCTCTCTCGTGGAAATACCCCCGAAAAATTGTGGATATGGAACAGGGTAGACGGTCTACGGTGGTTGGTGATGTGGTGTAATAATAATGGAAGATGTGAAAGGCTCGGAGAAAAAAGAAGAAATTAGTAAATAATATAAGCGCATAATATTACATATATAGAGTTAGAGTCTGGCAGGGCCTGTTTGATTGGGTGAGGTAAGTTAATCACAAAGCCCCTTTATCCCTTTTGCCCTAGAACCTATGTACTCTTCACGGGTGGAACATGCTTTATAATAATGCTGGGCTGGGGTTATATATAAGTCCACCATATTCCACTCCACTTCTTTTTTGTTCTTTGCGAATATGTACAAACATGAAAGGATGGCTTGTCCGGGAGCAAGTCTGTGATATAGATGTCAAGCGAAAGAAAGAGAGAGAGAGAGAAAGAGCGTGTGGAAGAAGCCAAGAGTATTTTTTGTAGGTTTTTCTCTCCCTCCTTCCTCAAGTATGCCTGAAAGAGGTTGAAGGAATTCCTTTAACTTACATTTAGCTTAAGCCACACACACACACACAGCACAGTAGTGCAACCATGAGGAGTTTTTTTGGCATGCAATTTCTCAGATTCCTTTATTAGATTAACAGGTGAGTGGTATTAGGGGGGATATCATATCGAAAATTGGCTACTTTATAGCAGCTACACGGCCGCCCCATCCACATTTTCCCCGTGTAGCACAGCACATTACTTAATCTTAAGAGTTGAGCTATTGAGAGAGAGAGGGGGGGAACGACGTGCCAATTCACCCAGAAGAAATAAGCCATGTTTTCGCAGGATATTATACTGTCGACAAAACCAAATCGGGGGGCTATTCTTTATACCAGGGTGACTTTCCGTGAAAACGTAAAGTAAGTATTTGGCGGAATGTATGTACTTAGGTATCAAAACGGGGAGAAGAAAAAAAAAATCCTTTCTCATAACAAGGAAATTATTGGTTATTTTATCAAAAGGGAATCTTTACAAGAAAAAAAACCTGTTACGTGGTAGTAGCCACTACCTGACAGCTACTTTTTTTAGCCAGTGGATTTACTAGGAATACAAATGGGAGCATTAGAAAGAGAGAGAGAGTTTCCTCAACAAGCTTTTCTTTTTGTTGTGGGGCTAGTCCCATTATCAGATTCCAATCCAGGTAATATCTTTCTTCTTTTTTTCCCCGATTTGACGATCATGTTCTCTCTTTTTTCTGTGTGCTATGCTCCTCCGTGATTTGTCCTTTGCAAAATAAACAGGGCTTGTGGACTTGTGGACAGACTGTGTCGTCCAAAGTTGAGAGAGAGAGGGAAAATGACAAAGTCTCGTATAAAAATAGGATTAGCATCTATATCTCCTCTCCTCGTCTCCTCTCCCGGATTCTATTTGGCGAAAGTAATAATTCGCGTTGTGCAACATGGTGTTCTACTTCTACCGTTCTACCTGCCCTGCCGCTCGTCGTCGTCTCTACTCTCCTTTTCATCGCGTCCACATAAAAGGATGAGTTTTCCTTCTTTTTTCAGCAGCAGCAGGATGATATTAAGTTTGAGAATTTACACAACTTTCCCTTCTTTTTTTTATTCTATTTCTGTTTGATGAGAAAACAAGAAAGTGAATTACTTTCAGGGAATTTGTAAACAACAGAGAGAGAGAGAGAGAGAGTCAGGGTCTCCTCTCCTAAACCGACCAGGATACATGGACAGCTCGACAGACAAGACTTGGTTTTGTTTGTATTAGGTACAAAAAAAAATACAGGAGAATGAAAACAGTGAACTCTCTTTCTCTCTCTAAAAAATAACTTTTGTTGTTTCATGAGAAACAATTCAATTTGAAGCATGTACTTGGCTCTTTAAGAGTCAAGTTTAAATAGAGAACAAAAAAAGGAAGAAGAGAAGAAAAGAGAGAGGTGGATCCGCTCATTTCCATTTTGTTAGTGAACGTGACTCCACTTTTACTCCTAAAGATTTAGTATGCGTATCTAATAACATCTGCTCTTGTACTCTGTTACAAACAACAAGAGGAATGTTGAAAAAGATATTACATTTTTTTTGCTCAGCACACGAACAGGACCCAAATGCAAATTCCTGGAAAAAACAGATATAACATAATAATATTCAAGTTATCTATATACATATATATGTATATATATTTGGATTGATGTAGCATGTATGGAAAAAATACATTTTTGTACAAAAGAAAAAATGTTCCAACATCACCATCATCATCATCATCATCATCATATTGCATCCCCATGGTTTTAAACGTGAGGAATGAATAAAATGACTAATTATTATTACAACATGAAACCTTCTCGAAGTAAACAGTTTCCCACTTGAAACTCTGAAAGTATCATTCTAATTCTCGCGATCCGATCCCGATGGAGTGGCTGGCTGGAACATGGCTTGGAACGTGTGGCACACGAAGAGGTGGCCACAGTTTCCTTGTTTAACTACACACACACACTCACTTTGTGAGGCTTTGTTGTGAGGCAACAACATTTTCGAGTGATTTCTCAACAACAACATAACATAATAGCACCAAACCAAACCAGAGAGTGGAAAGCAGAATTATATTTTGGAGAATAAAAATAAAATATAATGAAAAACAGAGGAGTGGAGTGTAATAATATCACGAGGGGCGGGGTTAGTTATACACATGTTTTGGTAACATAATGGGACAGTGTGTGTGGTAGTTAGTCCATACTAATTTTTTTTTGTTTCGTTTTGTTTTATTTTGGGTAAACAAGGTTTTTGCATGCTTGTCGCGAAACAAGTGGGATATAGTCGATACTCTAGTAAAATTTATTTATGCAGAGAGGGAGAGAGAGGTTAGTAATTTGCATTTAGGATGGAAATGGAACATAAAAAATCTGGCTGGTGGTAACGAACGAAGAACGGCGTCCGCTGCTGGAGATTTTTAAATGCCAAAACGATGCCATGAATGATTTACTAGTTGAGGATCGAGGTACAGTGATTTGTAAATGGGAAATCCATATAAATATGTTCAGATGAAAAAATGAAAATGAAAAAACAAATTGGGAGAAAAGAAAACCTCATGAATCTGTGTTTTTTGTTGGTTGTACTTTCACCATAAAAAAGTGCATTTTGCATACAACAACAGCTCAGCACAATATGTTTTAACTCTATTTGTCTCATCGTTCGTCCTCGCGAAATCCCTCTTCATATCTCAGCCTGCTGCTCCACGGTGGAATGGAATGGAATGGCGGAAGGAAAGGGTGAAACGACACTTTATGAATTTAGAGAGAATAAATCCGGACATTCGTTCCTTCGTTCTGTAGGGTAGGGTGCTTACTGCTCCACGCATCATGATTACAACTTGGCAAGTCCACGATGACGTGCACAAGGCCACACGGAGAGAGACAGTAAAGAGGCGAAAAATAATAGGTTTGTTTGTGTGAAATAGGGATATTATGGAATTTGGTGCGATATATAATATATATGCTGTCAGACTATAAGGCAACTACTACTTTCCCATTGTCGGTTTTTTTCTTCTGATGCGTTGCCTATATATATAAACTCTAAGGGAACTTTTTAGGTATTCTTTTTTGGAAGCCTTTTTATACGGTGGTGGTAGTGGTCCAAGTGTGTACTTGTGCATGTCCTCACACACATCCACACTTTAAACTCACGATCATCAGCAAGAAGGGAATGACCTGACTGCGAAGATAAAGATATACACACACACAAAACTTTCTTATACCCTTCCTTGTCTTCTCTCGCTCGCTATACATCCATCCATTGTGTTCATGATGTTCATAAGGATTGGTGGTGGTGGTGGTGGTAGTGGGATTGCTGGTGATGTTCTCTTCCACCTCTTTTGGCTTCATTTCACGAGGAGCTCCTCTCTAACAAAACCCGGTTTTCTCCTTCTCCTTCTTTCTTTCCATCTTCTTCCCTATCACCAATATCATCGGGATGGTGGTGGCGGTGGTGCGTGGTATAGTAATGCTGTTTGCACAAAGGCACACAACTTCTCTCGGCGTTCGCGTTGTGAGGAGAGAAATGGTAAAAAGGCGGCCGACTCTCATTTTCTCTCTCGTTCTTCCATTCCTCCCTTCCCTTCCCTTTCCTTCTTCTCACATTTTGGCAAGCGGGCGGACGGACGCAGTTGCTTGTTGTGATGGGGAAAGTAAAACGACGACTATTTTGTACAACTCCTCTCATATACACAGCACACAAAAATCTCTCTCTCTCTCTCTCTCTCTCTCTCTCGTCTCGTTTAAGTAACCTCTTCGCTCGTGTCGCCATCATCAGACTCCCTGGCATGTTTCTCGGGAAGAAGGGACACGGAAAACGCCAACGTTGCAACTTCAACTTCAGCTCTCTGTGTCTTACTTACTCACTCAGTTAGCTCCTAGGCTCCATGCCTCTTTTTTCGGTGTAATGTTCAAGTCATAATGTTGGGAATAGGGTAATAAAATTATTTTTCAGGGAACCCGGGAAAGGATCGGTAGCGGAGAAACACTGTTCGGAGGGGTGGTGCTGCTGCTGCTTTTTCTCTTTAGAAATATAATGTCGTAGGCTGATGATAGCGGGGTATAGGTATATATATATATCTGAAAAAAGAAGTGTTTAAGCATTCCCTACATTCATGTTTTTTTTTCTGGAAAGATACCCATTTGAAATATGTCTTTTTTTGGGTTTCCTTGCTTGCTAGGTAGCCCAACCAAGCCTCCGAGTAAACATGAGCGGAATTGAATGGGAAAAGGGGAATATTATATAAAAGCAAAAGTCTTGGAGAGAGTTTTTTAGTATATAGTATATAGTAGGAAAATAAGTAGGGATGGAGTTTGGTAGCGGGTTTCGTTCGGAGTGTGTGTATAAGAGAGCGAGGGAGAGAAGTGTAAAAACCCTAAAAGAAACCGGGAGGCTGTTCTTCTCACTCTCATATGTATATGCACACAAGGTTGGTGGGGTACACAACCTCCGCTCCGTTGTCGTTATTTTTGGAAAAAAAGCTATTTCCACTCTTTGCCTTTTTCCTATCGCATCGCAACTATCGGTTATATATGAAAATCAGATGCGTCTCCAGGATTTTTGGACCCTGTTGAGGGAATACAGTTCATGGCGTATTAGGCATTTTTTTGGGTGGTATTACGAGTTATATATGCGGATTATAGGAAGGAGGCAAAAAGGAGATCCAAGGTTTGTTGAGCAAGTTTGATAAAAAAAAAAGTATATATATCTTTGTTATGGGAAGAGGGACTTTTTTTTTTCTTTTCCTTTCCTTTCCCGATACGGCTTTACACTCTTCCAGCTCGAAAGTGCATTCACTCCAGCAGCAGCCAAGCCAGCCCTTGTTCCAGCTTCCAGCAAAAACTGCTCGCGTCCCCATGTATTGTGTGTATACACACACTTTTTTTGTGTTCAAAGTTGAATGGCTTAAGTGAGCCGAGTATGTGCTCGTGGAATGTATACCCAACTGGAGATGAGTGTAATGATGGGAAAAGCAGTATAAAACTCTGTGGTAACCATGGGAACTGGAGTCTGCGGACTCTGGATCTCCGGTAGATCGAATTTTTTTTCTCTCTCGCACACAGTCACTACTTACTAGTACGTATATATAGTATCATGCATGATGATGATGCTGTGAGTTGCTGCTGCCGTGCCGTCGTCCTTTTTGGACTTGTGTAATAATGCAGCTGGAGTAGTTTTTGGTAAGAAGGAGGCAGGGAAGCCGAGGAGCGACCAGTCTAAGCAGAAAAGAGCGACCGACGCAGTGCTCTATGCTTTTGGAGTAGAGAGAACTGAGAACGAACCTCTTCTTCGTCTCTCTCCTGCTCCCTCGTCTTCACTCCTTGGGAGCTGAGCTGAGCTGGGGCATGGGCATGCTGAAGCCATTTTCAGTTTCACCGTGCGTCTCTCCTCTCTCGCCGATTTCTACTACACTACTCTGTGCTACTGGGCTGAGGCAGAGCCACTATCCCTCTGGCTTCTCCCATTATTGACACTACAAAAAAATAGTAGCGATATACGGAGTTGAGTTGGGGCTGGTGCTTTGCACACACACATACAAAATATACGAGAACGACGAACGACTCTTCTTTTTTGCAGTACTTGTTCTCTCCACCACACTCGCATTCTCTTCTTTCCCTTTACCTCATCATCATCATCATCATCATCATCGCCACCATCAGCTCACTGTTCTCTTCTGCCGTCCTAACCAATTCCACACCAAAAACTCTTCTCTCTTCCTTTTCTTTCCATATCCCTTTTATGCGAGGATCTGAGAGAGAGAGAGAGAGAGGAAAAAACGGGAGAGAAAGGAGAAAGAAGCTGTCTTGACAGTATCATCCTCGGTCTCGTCCTAGTCGTTGTTGTTGTGTCCTCCCCACATAAAATCATCACCATCATAATACTCATTCCGGAGCCCGTTCCCTACAAAACTGGACGCGTCAGACAGAGGACTAGTCAACTTCGGGTTTTTTTTTGACAGGAGAGAGTGGAAGCTTGAGGCAGAAAAGCTAGTGTGTTTGTGTACTTTGCGGGGACCATACCCAGTCCCCAAAAAATCATTGCTCAAGGACCAGTCCTTTGGCGTGGTCAACAACAAAAAGTTTCAAACGACGACGACGACAACGGTAGTGGTGTTCTGTTGTTCCTTGTTTTCTCTACGGTGGGTGTTTGTCGTCCTTCTCTGAGTTTGTGACGCGTTTGCCTGGTTCGTCCGACACTAGAGCATTCTCTCAGCGGTTCCCTGGGTGGTGAGCCGCGGCGGTTTTTTCAGTGTGCAAAAAAAGGTGACAACACTGTCTACAACAATGGGTGGTGGACAGCAGGTCCACGTGGCAACTGTTGAGTCGGAGGTCGAAGGCTACAAAAAGATTTCTGAAGCGGCCACTCTCCCACTTGCCGAAAAGAAGCAGGGCAAGTCGAAAGAGGAGAAGCCCAAAAAGGAGAAAAAAGAGAAAAAGAGTAAGAGTGTTACTGTGGTAGAGCAAACTGGACCCGCTGGAGCCCCGCCGGAGGAGTTTCCCCTCCCTCCACCTGAAGACACTCTACTCAACATCATGGTCATTAATAGGTGAACAATTGATTTCGCTACTATTTATTATTAGCCCTATTTTATTTTACTATATACGATTTTGTAAGTTGCCATGTAAGTTCCAGCAGCAGCAGTCCTGCACTCCATCGCGTCGGAGGGTTGCTTGCTTGCCCATCTCCGTAGGAGGTGGTCGGTGGGGGCATGACAGAAGCGAATAAGGGAAAAGCTAGAGCTAGCTACTCCGGCGTTGTAGCAAGTTGCCCCACAGCAGCCCTCTCTCTGTGCAATTTTGTGTGCAAATCCAACAACGGGAAATTTATCACCTTCATCATTTCATGGTTCATTCAGCCCAGCAAGGTTTTACCGTCTCCACCTCCACCTCCAACATGTTATCCTGACCCTTTGTCCTCTTGGTTTTAGCGGTGGTATGGTGGTGGTTGGTGGTTGCCACCTCGTCGTCAGACTTAAATTGTTGGTAATTATACGCACGTCCTGGGACGTGCTTTATCAACTATCTGACATTTCCCGAGTCTTCTTCTTCTTCAGCCTTCCCTTCTCTCACACTCAAGCGCTAAGAGAGCTTGATCCAAAACTTAATTGGTAGTAGTAGTCTTGGCTAAATAAACACCCAAAGTACTATATATATATATAAATTCCTCCAACTAAAATGTTTGCTGGGAGTAATAAGCAAAAGCTTCCCGAGAAAAAAATCCCTCCTCTCTGTATTTTCTGCCCTTAAACAATATTTTAGTTATTCGCTTTATATGCGCATAGTAAGGAGGGAAGGGAGGTGCTGTTGGTAAACAGAACCACATGCACTCTCACCTACGCAAAATAAAACGCTATATATAATAAGTAATAATAGCATGCCAGCTCCTAGGACGAATTTTCATTAAGCCTTTATTAAAATTGGCATCAACCTAATTGTCAACAGAGACTAGAGAGACAAAGAGAAGAGAGTTCCAAGTAGCAGCACCCAGCAAGCAGGCAACTCGGTCAAAAACCCTTTCCTTGTGGACTCCTCAGTCACTCTTTGGACGTGAGCGACTAGTGAGAGGAGGAGTAAAATAGTAATAATCAGATTGCAAAGTGCACACATTTTCCATTCCGCTTGGAGAGGCGGATTGCGATTACTGCGAAACATGATCCCATGCACAATTTTTTATTTTTTCTTTTTGCAAATATGCATTCCATCCAACATATAACATCCAAAAGGAGAGAAGAAAAAAAAAGGAATCCGGTGTGTGTAACCCCTTTTAGTTGCTCTCTAGTCGTCGCCTCACAATTGCACTGTAAATATTTGAACCGCGCTTGAGGCTCGTAGAGAAAATGCTAATAATATGCAAACATTGGATTGCTAACGCCATGTTGCGTCTGCCTCCCAACCAATCCGTATAATACATCCCTATAAATATATCCTCCTGGAAGGAACAAATAATATGCTAATTTAGTTTATCATACGTATTATATATGTATATGCCTCCAAACCAACTCCACAAACTACCATGTTCCACACATTACTCACTCCTCCATGGAGTCAATCAGCTTAATTTTATTTTCAGGGGGCTACCACCACCACCACCAACACCAACACCAGCACCGACCCTCTTAAAAATATGTTACTGTGGAGCGTTGTAAATTCTATTATTCTATTCTATTAGTCTGTCTACTGCTTTGTCACTGCTAAAAACTACTACTTTGGTTTAATTGGCGAAAAACAAAAAGCGAAGCAGCAGGGTCCGTGTTGTTAAGAGTAAAAAGCCAAATATAATTATTTGTTTCTTCACGGTTCAGTTTTTAAAAGTGACAATGAGCTGGCCCGTATGTTGGTTATAGTAGTGTAGGTATTAATGCATTGCATTTTGGATTATTATAGCATCTCTCTCCGCTTCGCTTATTCGTGTGGCTCAACTAACTTGTAGCCATCTATCACTCGGGCAATTGTAGTCGATGAATGCATGCAACACATGCAACTCATAAAATGCTTTTCATATCATATAAAAAAATATCCTCCATTGCTACCACACACACAACATAGTTGCAACACATCGTCCATTTGACGGCTGACTGCCCTCAAATTGTTCAACTTGGCATCACCCCACAACCTATTCAAACACCCTGTGAACGCCGTCGTTCAAGACATAAAATGAACGACGACGCAGTGCTGTTCGGAAGGGGTTGCTGGTTGCATGCATGCCACTGCTATAATAAATGAAAGCTCTCGTTGTGGACTCTACTATACTGCCAATGCCACCACATCAACATCACATTCAGCTCACAGGATTTTAGAACTCTGGAGTTATATACAAATATATATTTAAACTTTTGTGTACGGTGGAGGGCAGAGGGAGAAGAAAGAGTGAAACTGCTGCGCCTCAGATATACTTATACCTAGATATAGTAATAATGTTACATACTCTCCTTGATCAAGAGTGACCACGACGATGGCTCTATCCACGACGACATTTAAAAAATGTTTGGTGTCGGCTCCTTCTTCCCTCCACATCCAAACACACACATACTCACGGCCTTTATATATCGACTTTTTTTTCGTGGACGACGGCGGTCACTTGGACGGACGGAGGTTATATAGGTGCTGGCTATAAGATATAGAGCCTATATAAACAAACATGGAACATTATTATGTTGTTTTGGTCTTGTGTTTTGTTTTCCGAAGGTTCTTGCTCTCTTTCTTTCTCTCCCCCTTCTCGCATCGCATCGCCTTTCGTAGAGGTGGTTGCATTTTCGCATAACAACAAGTCCTCCATCGACGACGACGACGACGACGACGACGGCCCCAGCAGCAATAATATAGCAGTATTGGTATTAGTAAAATGTGTTGCTGGGGCATAAAACCGCGCGACGTGGCACCCAGCCACGCTTTTCACACAGTTTTCTCCTCTTCTTCTTCTTCTTCTTGTAGTTGTCCAGCATGCTGGCAGGAGGAAAAAAATTTATTGACAAACTCAAAATGCGAATGTTTCAAGTTGCTTGGCTGGTATACGTACATGCATGCAACCATGCTTTGCAAATGCAAATGGAAAAAAATTGATGCTTTCTTCTCAGGTTTTTTACACACAAACACACACACACACACACACACATTGCATATTATACCTATCAACAACTTGTGTGCTTGGTGGTGGAGTGGGTGCTTGAGCGAGGAGGAAAAGGAGAGAGTGCAATCAAACAAATCAACGTGTGCAAGCAACCTCGCATTATAGCTTGTCTTGGTCGGTGGTGGTGGTGGTGGTGGTGTGGTGGACACTTTTTCTATCCAGCGTTGTTATGTTTTGCAACAACGAGTCCATCAATGAGCCTTCAGTTGAGTGGAGGCAGTGTCCATGGTTGGAGATCCGTCCATGTTGTCCTTGTTGTTCTTGTTGCGTTTCATAGTTTCAAAATATTTTCGTTTATTTAAGAAAAGCCTTAGTGGTTGTGAGGTGGAGGTGTAGAAGTGATGAAGTGGTGAGCTTTAGTGAATTAGTTCATGTTTACACTGCCCTCATCCCTGTTTTGAGGTGGTGCTGTGCTGCAAGAGGTGCTTCTGGTTCTGGAGAAAAAAAAATCGTCAAAAAATTTGCTTTTTTTGCCCAAGGGTTAATAATCATCACGAGGATAAACATGTCATGGTTCGTAGAGCCTGTGAAGGGGTGCGTACTACTACTACTAATAATAATAATGTTATTACGTAATACAAGTCACAAACCTAATTTTTCCCCCCCTGTCATCCCACTCGATCGCACACTTATCATATTAATCCACTCTCCGAGTTTAATCAATCGAGTAATCCCTTCTGGGCTGGTTTTAAGCTGGTGGCTGTGTGGCTGAAAGAGAGAGTGGTTTTTTTAGAGAGCTGACTGAGTTCTCCTCCACTCATTTTGGCATGCAGGGAGGCAAAGCAGGCATGCATATCTCATCCTCATCCTCATCTCATCATCCCTCCAAAGTTGAAAGTATGAAGGCATGCGTCCATCCATCCATCCATCCATCCAACTACTACTCCGCACTCCACTCCACTATTACTCCATTCCACTGTTTTTCAAGTGCGACGCGGTGTAGCTAATGATAATCTCTCAAGAGGACTTGTTCATTACTGTTGAGTAGTTGTAGTAGTAGTGGTAGAGATGTGAGCCTTGTGCGTTGCGTTGTTGTTTTTGTTTCCATGTTAGCAGCTTGTTTGAATGATGGCCTCCCATTTTTCACTTTTCCCACTGGACTTCTTTGCCGATCCATTGGAGGGCAATAACACGCTCTCTCCCTCTCCCTGGTAACGTGTCAGTTGGAGAAACACGAGCGTCTCTGGTGTCCTTTGTATTCGATTGCAAAACTGATGGATTCTTTCCCCGTTACGAGCAAAAAAAAAACTTTTGCAATTGCTATCTTTATATTTGCTGCCATATCCATCCTCTGGTTTTCCAGCAACAGCTCATCATCATCATCTCCAAAATTCCGGCATATTTTCCTTCTCTCAAAGTGAAATTGGTAGCGGCGGCACCCAAACTACCAGTTTTGTTGTTTGAAAACACACAGATCTTCAAGTTACACACGAGTATCAAGTCACTCACTGAGTAACAAAAACGGGAAAAAGTAGCAAACGTGCTTCTCTAACTTGTCTGCCCGTCTCGTGTTTTCCTGTTTTCCTGGTGGCACAATGAATAAATGAAGACGCAAAAATGTATGTGTCCATTGGCACGCAGGCGTCCGTCCACTCTGGCAGATGGTAACATAATGCTCAATGCTTACATGGCAGCCGGAAGGCGTATATTATTATGGGTTGGTGTGCATAAATGCCTTGTTGAAGAAGAGAAGGGCATAAAATGCAGAAGAGATCTATCACAATTCATTTGTTTGGAGGGATGATGTAGAAAGAAAGGAATAAAGGAAGGAGAAAGCATTTTCGGGTTGGCATCAACCCATTCCGAAAGGAGGAGAAGAAACGAAAAAAAGAAAGAAAAGTAGTTGGAGGATATATGTATATCGTATATGATTTTTGTTTTCTGTTTGGAGTGCTATATATATACATATAGATCGGTTATAGTAGCTCATATAATATTCTCTGAAATTGGATCATAAATCTATGTATAATATTACCCGGTGTGTGGAGGATTCCTTTTGATACATAATAAAAAGTTCAGTAGGGTATAGCCCCGATAACAAAAAAAAAGAAGAAGGAGGAGGCTTTTTTGCTTTTGTTCCCTCCACGTCCAACGTCTTCTCCGTTTTTTGTCCGTTCTAACTGAAAAATAAAAGTATGGAGCTTATTGATTGTTGGGGGGGGAGAGATGATGGTCTTCTTCTTGTTGCTAACTTTTCCTCCTCCGATACTTTCCCTCTGCGAAAAGTGAAGCTCTTTCTACGTTTCCTCCTGAATGGAAATAAATGACATGATGATTCCATCAATTGGAAAAAAAGTCCTGGGCTCTCGTCGACGTCGACGACGAACAAGGGACACAAATGTTGTTTCTAGTAAAATCCTGCCGATTCGTCGTCGTGTCGAGCCAGATTCATGCCAATTTCGGGACAACTGTCAAGAGACACCCGAAAACAGAGGCAAAGTTCGAAGGGAAATTGTAACCGGAGAGGAGGCGAATAAAGGAAAGATAAAAAGGAGGAGGGAAAAAAAGTTTTAGGTAATTTGATTCACGAAAATACAGAGGAATTGTTGTGTCTGAGAGTAGTCCTGGGTCGACGACGACGGTATTATTTCTATGGTGATATACCTACGAGAAAAATAAAGCGGACGGAGACGGGCTTCTTCCTTCGTTTCATAATAAATGGAGTGTGTGTAAGCCTTGACAACTTTCCCCTTTTTCGGCTTTTTTTCGCAGTATTTTTTTCACAAATAATGTGAAATCTGGCCGCATTAAACATTGGGGCGGGGGAGCGGATTTTTTGGTACGGAAATATTTCAGCCTAATATGTAGCAACCACGACGGAAGCAACTATAAAAAAAAAGTTGTTGTTTTGTTAGCAACTAGTGTGTATTAGTGAGTTAGGAGGGAGTAGTACCGGGCTTTTAAATGATGTAGTATTTTCGTAGTGGAGTGAAGTGGAGTGGAGGAAAGAAAGCTCGGTCGGAGGAGATTTGTAAATGTTTTCCAACAACTTTGCAATTTGTCATGTTCAGTTTTCTCAAAGTACTTATATATCCTTGTTTTTTTTCTCTCTAGCCTCGTTGGCAACTTATTGATGTTGATCTGTGTCTCTTTTTATGTTTACCAACAGGACATCCCTCTTCATCATTACTAGTGCCCTGTATTGCAAACTGGCGGTGATTGTTTGTCTGGCGATGCTCCTCTCCGAAGTGATCACTCTGAACGTTCCCCTCTACTTCTTTGAGGTAAGAAGATACCACTACGAATACAATATAAGACGCAGTCGTCGTCAGGGAATGAATACACATTGAAGTATTTTTTTCTCCTCTCCTTCCTTTTTTTTCATTAACTTCCTTCCTGGAAATCCCAATCTGACTACACACTCTCTAATGAGAAAAAGAAACAAACAAAAGAGGGTTATGTTATATATTGCGAAACGAGAATGATATTATTATTGCATGACATTTTTGTAGGAGAAAAAAATGTCAACCGGTTGTCTATTTATGAGAAATTAGTCAAGATGTAATGTAGTAGTAGCATTTTTTTACGCTCTTTCTTGCCTGACGACAGCCTGCCTGCCTGCCCCTCTTTTTGTGGAACAAATATGTGACGCAGAGAAATAGAGCCAAGGAAGACGAAGAAGAAGAAAAAAAATCCTCTTTTTTCGCTAATGGCACGTTAATCAACCTTTTATTAGGCTCGATAATGACTTAATGTTGACCGTCTTGCGCAGCATGGCAAATCCATACAGAGTTGTGCGGACAAAGGGGGAAGGGGGAACGAGATGATGATGATGATGACTATTTCTCAGTCAATCTTGTTCATTTGATACCAGAGATGGGATGTCTTTTTTGACGGCGTAATATTTTTTTTGTACACTTGCCTCCTCTCCGTCACTTGATAAATACGAAAGAAAAGGAGAGTTATTTGGGAGAGAGAGAGAGAGAGAAAAAAAAGTACACAAAAAGGTGGCTGGCTGGCTGGCTATGGCTGCGTGTGTAGAGCAGGATATTTATAACAGACACAAGGAATTTTATGAAGTGATTCACACTTGATGAAAGAAAGCCATTCAGTTGTACATTAGCGAAACGATACGACGTTATAAACATGTTCAACTTGTGTGTGTGAGCGAGAGAGAGAGAGGGAGAGCAATATTGGCTTCATTTCGGGAAAAAAACGAGGAGGAGGATGATATTGTGACTAGTGGAGCGAAAGGATTTAGGCTGGCTACAGAAGAAAGACAGAAAATCTTCTCTCTCTCTCTCTCTCTTTTTTTATGAAATTAGGCCGCTCCTTCTTAGCCCAATGGGATAGCGATTAATCAAGGAAAATAAGTTGGGAAGAAACCACTGAAGCAATTTTTCCGCAACTGGTAGAGAGAGAGAGAGAGAGAGTGAGAGAGAGAGAGAAAAGAGAAAAAACCCTTATCCTCTCTGGAATGAAATGCATTCTTGGGAGGAAAGGATTCAAAAGGAGTTTAGGTGGAGGAATCCACCAAGGACTTCACTCCTTTTCCCTTTTTCTTCTTCCTCCGAACCCAAATTTACTATTATCAATAACAGCAGCAGTGGCAGGCAGTTGGAGAATTGCTCTCCATCTCTTTCCTCCTCCCTATCTTATCGGGCTATCGATCCCGTTAAAGTGCGAACCAAATGGCTATTCCAACACATAAAAAGAGAGGGAGACAGGCAGGGGCCCATCTTTGCGGGTTCCCCACACCGAGGAAATTAGCAATGAGCATTAGAATTTGATATAAACGTGCCGGAAGTACGAGCTGTTAAAGCGGTGGTGGGGGTAGGATCAATTTTTGATTAAACTCGCTCAAATTACCATTTCCGGCTACGCACTTGACATCCCGCACCAAACCAAGCCACCACCGAGAGAGAGAGATGGAAACTGTATGGAAACTGTAAGGGGGTGAGATTTGGAAAGAAAATAATTTTGGCCGTCGTCGTCGTCGTGAGAAGCACACGAAAAATGGAGTTTGGGTTGAAATGGAAAGGAGGAAAAAGCTATCGGGATTTTTGTCTATCCTGGCTGCCTACCACCACTACCACCTACTACGAAAGAGCTGAGGAGGTGGAGTGGTAGTGCGGCGGTGGTGGTGGTAGTAGTAGTAGTAGAAAGTAGTAGTAGTATTTAGGTAGATGAGATTGAGAATAAATCGGTGTAGCACGTTGACTTGTAAACACAAGTGTTGGAAAGTGTGTAATACATAGAGTAATCTCATTCCCAGAGATTCTAATTCTGTACGTGTTCTCCCACAATTTTTTTCCCTTCCTTTTCCTTTCCCTATCCTTTTTTTCTCATATTATTCCCTTTGCCTTTCTCTCGCCGAACGACAAGAACGTGTGGGACAGGGATGATGGGAAAAAATAAAATGTATACATGGGAATGATAAAACACAGTTCTCTTTTTCTGAGACTAACTTTAAGCTCACTTTCTTTCTTTCTTTCTCTTTTTCCCGTTTTGTCAACATGGTGGCTGAACATGGCAGGTTATCTTCACCTACTTGTACGGAGGAAGCATTCTCTTCTTCCTCTATGTGTTCTGCTACCTGCTCCACGACTCCTCTCAAAAGAAAAGGCAACGAAACAAGGAGAAGAAGGACAAGGAAGCCAAAAAGGATGAGGAAGTCGCTTCGGATGCTGCTGCCAGTAAGTCGGGTGAAAGGAAACAGTCCTTCCTTCAAGTAAGTTTTTCTTCATTTTTTTTGCAAATCATTTTCATCCTTTTCTCTTTTTTTTCTTTCCCTTGTCCCAACCACTCTCGCCTTTTTTACATGTTCCTTTCCGCTCAGATCGCGGGCGGCTTTGAGGATGTGAGTAGTGATAAAAATGGGATTTTCCTTAGCCCCCCACTCTGTCGCGGAAAAAGGGGAAACACATTATATTATGTATATGTGCATGTTTTCACTACCAGTCCCTCCTGCAAAAACTTTCCAGTCTTCCAGTATAGCCCATCTTCTTGTTGTATAATGACGACTACTCGGAGAGGAACTTATACTGTTGCTGAGCCAACCCCCGGACAAGCTGAATACGTGTTGTGTTGAATGAAAGTTTCACTCGTTTTAGCCCAAACTCTTGCAGAGAAAAAGACGACGAAGAAAAAGATTCGAAGAAGGAAAAAAATAAAGTTTCAACGTGGTTGATGATCTTCTTCTCCAGACAGGGCTACATTACATACACGCAGCACGGCTGTATGGTTGCATTAATGGGAGAGATGGGCAGAAAGAAGATGCGACAGAAACATTCATCCAATTTTTCATGCTAACCCTAACGTTTTTTTTGCCTTTTGTGCTGGAGAAAGAAAAAAAAATACTTTTTATACTTTTTCGTGTTGTTCGAGCCCCAGAAACAACATTGCATTATGAACCTCTCGATGCAAATACAAGACGACTCTGGTAGTGTACGTATACACCAGTCTTGTTGTTACCCCCCTTTCCAGAATGAGTTATGCCTTTTACTCTTTTTTTAGCAAAAAAAAAAAAGAAAACTCGTGTTTTTGTTGGTATTTTTCATTGTGATGGGCCTCGACAAAAAAAATGAGTTGGAATTGGAACCTATACGACCTTATATAAATAATATTATATATAGATAAATATCATACATTTTTTGCTTCTCCGTTACAACCAACCTTGTCTCTTGCCATGAATCAATATCAACAAGAGAAGTAGAGAAAGATGAAGCCGACTCTTGTCTTCTCTTCTCTCTCAGTAGTCGACCCAGTCCCACTACGCAAGACGGCAAACTCGAAAGATTTTTTCTTGCGACAGGATGAGTCCTCCTGTGAGATAAAGGGTTCCTGGAAAAATTTCCCACTGGAAGCAGGCTCAGGAAATTAGCCCTAATTCTTTTACCCTTTATACCGTTCTCCAGATTGACATTCCTGACATTTAGGCGCAACTTAGTTGGAGGAAGAAAAAAGAAAGAAAGAAAAAAAGAGCTCCTCCAAAAAAGGTTAACGAACGACCCCTCTCTCAAAAAAGGAAAAAACATCAGGGTTGCACTTTAATGCATTCTGTAATCATCATCGTCATGACTGTTTGGTTGGGCGATATAATATAATGCGTGCTGATTTATTACACACTTATCTCTCCCGTTTACAAAACACACGGCCACATATTTTTGGTATTTGACAGGAGTACAACATGGTTTTTTACCCCGGGAGAAAAGGGGTTTTTGTGGTTTTTTTTTGGTTGAAGAGAAAGAAGAAGAAGAAGAAGGAAAAGTGATTTATAGTGTTGAAGTTACCTTATATACCTAAATACCTATGCATCATAGTAATATTATCTTAATGTGATAGATATATTATATTAGGTTATACTACTCCTGTACTCATTTTTATGTTTCTACTCGGGCCCTTCATCGCCAAGATTAACTAAAAAAAAGAAGAAGAAGAAGAAGAGGGGCGGGCGGACGGGCCTTGCTGGCTCTGCTGCTCCTCTCATACTTTTCTCATGTTTGTTTTATTGTGGGGACGAGGACGACGTCTCTTTAGGATTTTCCCGTAATTTCATTTTAATATCAAATGAAATCCCAACGTCCTTCATTGTTTGCCCATAGAAAATAATGGAAGAGGGGATGAGGGGCTTTGTGTGGAAATGAGCTAGTTTTTCAGTCTCACAAGTACTTTTTAAGTGAGTGTAGAAAACTGTAGAGGAGTTGGCAAATGGAGGATTTTCCCTGAATGAGGAGAGTTGGTTGGTTGGTTCGTTCCTTCCTTCTTTTCATTTCGTGAAAGTACTAGATCATCCAGAGAGAGAGGAGAGTGAAAACCAGTTTTCACAATATTTCTGCTAAGGGAGCCGTTTCCTCTTTTTTTTCTCTCTTCTAATACATATATATATGTATTTATTTCGCCAACTCGGTTCCTTTTTTTGCCTGTGTATTTATTTACCTACTACCCTCTGTAGAGTTTTATAAATATATATATTTTCTATTCGAGATAGTCTATATGTATAGGTAATCGCCTGATTTGAACTGTTTTAAGTAGACCTCTTTTCTCCTGTTCGTTAAGCCACCTTTTGATAGTTTTGATCCCCTTATTGCTCTTTTTCTCCGAATCTCATTGGGATCGAAATGGGAAGTGAAAGAGGAGCGCCTATGGAATAAAGTCGGATGATTAATTTTTTAAGATAAATCAGAGAGAGAGAGCCGAGCTCGGAGTGAGCGAGCGAGCAGCAAGTGCGAGTAGGAGAGGATATGATTTTTAAACGGAAATGTTCCAATGAATATATCCCTCCACGTTTTTTAATATTTCACATATTTTTTCAGCTGATGAAAGCAGTGGATTTTTTTTTGCCCACTTTCCACGTTGAACATTTATATTTATTATTTGTGTTCGTTCGCTGGAGATGAACTGAAATTTTCTGGGAATCACCCCTCCTATCTCTCTTTCTCTCTCTCCAACCTATTTTTTTAACCTATGTTTTTCTTTTACCTCATCAACATCTACTTTATTTTTATTTTCTGATTTGTTCTTGTTGTTTTTTTTACCCTAAACTCACTCTCCTATTTGATTTCTTCACTACTCTTCTAGGAAGGTCGGCACAAAGCCAAGTATGAATTAGCCGAACGAGAAAGGCTTGACCCAATCTTGCCAAGTGAGGTTTGTACTGAATGTTTTTTATTATTTATTTATTTATTTTATTTTGAGTCTTTCGTCTCTTCATCTCTTTCTTTTCTTTACTGAAAGTCTTCAAGTCTTCATTATCATTACAATCTTGTGTTAACTCTTATGTTAAGTTTGGCATGTGTTAAATGCATGGAAAACCAAAATAAGAAGGCGAAACAATCTCAACTTTTATATTGCCTATCATTTTATTTTTTGCACGCTTGACTATAATTCGGCTGGAATTTGGTGCTTATATATGGACTCCCTTCTCTCTACTTTTTAAAACTTTATTTTTGCACAACAATAACAACCGAGCCACAAAAAGAGTGATTGATTGCAAATAAAATGAGTGAAATATTATATTATGCTTGTATTACAAGGACGTCTTTTGCAAACGTGGGCTACGCACTGATGATCTGCAGATCCAAAGGGGAATGATCATTTAATGACTTTTAAAAAGCATTTATATATTACACAACTAAAATAAAAACAATAGCCAGACGAAATATTTAGACTGCATCTCCTCTAATCAATATTAATTGGCTATATAAAGCCTCTGGTCTGGTACGTGCACTAACGTTTGCTCCAGGATGGACCGTTACTGGAGTATTATAACTTTATATAATCCTGTGCAGACATCTTCGTTATATATTGTCTAGAGTTATCCCCGCTCAACCCACTGGTGTTCCGCTCTTTTGTTTTTATTTTATCTCTCTGTTGTACAACTTTATTATTGAACTAGATATTAATGGAAAATTAATGGATTAGAAGGGAGCCTGGGACACTTTTATTATATATGGCTACACCAGCTTTAATTAACTCTCATATCGCAAAAAGCCCATTGGTATGTGCTGCTATCGTGATAATGTATAGGAATAATAATAATGTTGCATGCTTAAATAGAATTTCCGCCCGAATAGAATTTTTTATTTTTGTATCCACGCTCGTTCGTTCGTGTTGGTGGTCGTGTCGACTTAGGGCGCACGTAAACCACTACGCCAAGTTCATTGCACCTAAAAGTATAATAGAAGGTACATAAGAGGAGGCTCATGGATGGAAGCTGAGAAATCTCTCTTGAAGGGATGAGCAGCAAAAACAATACGTGCTCTCTCTGCCGGATAGAAATCTTTAAAAAAGTTTTCATCTTGGCTGCATTTTCTAATTACGTTTTGAGCATCGTCGAAGGAAAAGTTGAACAAGTGCAGTCTGAAACTGACAATTGAGGTTGGGTAGGATAGGAAGTAGGAGGAAATCGGAATTTTTTTTTGGTGGAGCTGAAGCGATAGGCGGCGAGAGACCCTTTTTCCCCACAACAGCCAATTTCCAGCTCAAGTTGAAGTTTCAGGCTGTGGTAATTGTTTCAATGTTGAAATATGTTGTGAAATGAGGTGGAGCGAGAGAGAGAGAGGCGCAGCGTATTGCGTTGTTGTTATATATTCCCTTCTCCAATTCGGAAGCCGATCCCGTGCACACCACCATACCACCACCACCATAATATGCAATGCACCACCAAAACTTTCTTCTTTTTTGAATTGATACTCTGTTCCTTTCTCTTTATTCCTGTAGATGCTTAAAAAAGAGGACGCATGTGCCCTCGGCAAAAAATAAAATCGACTAGTCAACAACCAACACAGCATCATGTTCATCCTCATCCTCATCCCTTTCCCTTTTCCCCCTGTTTCTTCTCATCATAATGCACCAATCCATCAATTTGCGTCGGCTTGTGTCAGATTTCAAGTCGAAGGAAAAGGCGTGTCCTGTGTGACGGCTAGAAATCAATTAAAATTTAATCCATTTTCCACAACATCCATGTGTCCTCTTGTGTCCTATTTCAACTGGAATGATATGATGATATACATAATATTATGTATCATCATGCCTGTTTGCCCTGTCCGTCCGCGTCGCAGTGTCCTGTGCAGTGCAACAGCTACACGCGGCTTTTCCCACAAGATGATACGCCTCATTTTTTGTCAAGAAAAATCTCTCTCAAAGACTGAGAAATTGAGAAAACAGGCGAGTTTTTAGATTTGACGACTGCCATATCCCATATTATCACATGGTGGCATGGCATGGCAGAGAAGAACTGATGTGAGCTAAAGTTTTTATCCCGTGTCATTTCTGCCTGCCTCAAAGATAAAAGGGTCGGGTGTATAGTTATAGTGCTTATGTAGATGTCAGTCGAATTCCGTTTCCCTTTTTCTCCGTCTTCGTCTTCCTTTTACCTTCTTTTTTTATTTTATCTTGGCAATGTTGACTTGTGTGTTAGACAAGCATCTAATTTGATATGGCCACTGAAGGGTGATCTCTCTTGTGATAGAAAAAACTTTTTTCTAACCTCCTTCGTCTTCCTCTTCTCTCGCTGCTGATTCTTTGCAATGTAAAGTGGAAGAGTGAGGAGTTTGCTTGCCTAGCCAACTTTTTACCTTTCGCTTCACTCACCTCCTCCTCTCGCCTCTCTCTCTCTCTCTCACTTTCTCTGGCGAGGAGACTGAGGAAGAGAAGACGAAGAAGAAGACGGAGAGAAAAAATGTGTACATGTGCTTTGGTATTTTTTTTTCTTCTTCTTCTCCTTTCCTGTGTTCTCTCTCCTCTCCACCTTTCATCCCAGTTTTTGATCAGAGATATGTGTTCCCTTTTATCCGCTCCAATATTTTTCCTCTCTCTCTCTCTCTCCCGTAAATTCTGTTACCTAAATTGATGATATAATCATATGAATAAGTAGATAGTTGTGTAAATGTGTATATGCGCTTGCTTCGACAATCTTATCTTGCTATATGTACTTATATCTTCTCTCTCTCTCTCTTTCACTCGAATTACTACCCATTTCCCTCTGCGTTTTCAACTCACGCTGTGTAATTTATAACGGGGAAAGGATCTTTCTGTAAAAAAAATAAGCCCCGAAAAGTGGGTTGTGTGTGTGTGTGGCAAAAAAAGAGAAGAGTAAACTTAAGCTTTTTTTTTCGGGGTATTATATATACATAATATCCACTTGATGGTGGTGGTGGTGGGTTAACTACTTATATAATGTTTGGGAAATGATATATAAATTCTTTACCAACCACCCTTCAAATCCCTGATTTTGCCAAAAAAAAATAAAAATGTCCAACATTAAAAGACGTGTTTTCTTTTTGGATTTATTTTTTGTTCGCGGCTGCAGAGCATGCTGAAAGGAGTGCGAAAGGGGAGTGACGCAAAAGATGTAAATTTAAATGACGGATCCGGAGAGGCAGAAGCAACCGCTGCTCAACCACCTTCACAAGGCCAAGAGAAACCTGCTGCGGAGTCGGCCACAACATCTGCCAAAGATGGCCAGAAACCTAAAACGAGTCAAAGTGACACTGCCCATGGATCCTTCTTTCTCCGAATGGGAACTCTGGGTAAGAAAGAGGCTCCTTCTTCTTCTTTTTTTTTCCTTTCTTGTTTTTATTGTATAGAGAGAGAGAGCTGTTGGATGGGAAAATGGCTGGATGAGTAGTAGTGTCTCTTCCAAATCCAGAATCCATTCAGGACAGGACAGTATAAAAATATGTGTGTGAGAGAGAGGAGCATGGATATGAAAGTGTGCAGCTGAAACCAAGTCCCTTTATTTTCCTCGTCATCCATGCAGGGAAAAGTTGGTGCATAATATTATGACTAGGGATTGTCATAGCAGGCAAGACGCTTTTCACGGTGGCAGCCAAGCGTAATATAATTATTATCGTCAATCTGGCATCCAGCAGGCGACTAGAGAGCGACTTGCTCGCTCGCTTGTTGTTTTTTTTTTTTTTTAAATTCTCGAGACACTGCCCTCGAAATGGAAGGCAAGTGGTGGTGGTGCTGCTGCTAAAGATGTAGTGTGGTGTTGCTAATGGGCTGGGCATGCATCGGAATGGTTATATAAATATACGACTTGGAGGCTTGCTTACCCACCAACCCCACTAGACACGAGTGAGAGTGAGATCGAAATGGAAGAAAAACTTGAAGAGGTGGCAGTAGAGCCAACCTCAGAGAGAGAAAGTCGACTCACTTTTTTCCCATGAACCAAAAGTACTAAACTATATCTGTATTGTATATATCCATCCTCGCAGTATCTGGTAGATAGAAAGTATGGGACGGCCAAAACAAAAAGTAATTATCATTAAATATTCGGTCGACTGAGCTAGAATATTCAGCATGTTATGCAATAAATAATTTAAATGTTTACAAGTCCGCTGCCACCTCGGCGGCGGCGGCGGCACAAAATCAGGGAAGATAGTGTAAAATCCAACAACATTTTTAGAGAAAAAGCACACACAGAGCCTCCGTCCGTCCTCCTTTTGTGAAACTGTAGAATCAACTTGAATGGCATCAAATGGCATGACGACGACGATGATGATGATGACGATGATGATGATGGTGAAAGGAGATATTACACTCAAAAAACTAAATTTGATATCGTTACCCATTGTTTTAGAGGCGCAGTTGAGCTGAAATATGAAATCAATACTGACACTCTTCTCTTCTCTTTTTCCGTACTTTTACAGCTTTCGGTCTTGGTGCAATGATCTACATTGGATTGGAGCTGGGAGCTTTCTTCGAGATTCCCTTTGGATCCTCATGTTACAACATTCTGCGCGGTGTGAACCCCCTCCTCCAATTGATATTCACCTTCATGCAGATGTACTTCATCTTTATCAACTCGAGGGTGAGAGTATGTCTTGTGTTGGTTATTGAAAATCTTTTTTATACATTTTTATTATATATTTTTTACGGCTTATGATGAGGTTTTCAAAAGAAACAGGAGCTTGGCTTCTCTCTACGACATGGATACTGCCACCTCGAAAAAGCTGCCACTTGAACCAATTCCCTTCCCACCATCATATCATTTCCGCGATTACCTGGCCACTCACTCCTGTCATGTCACACGGGGAAGGGACGGAAGGAGACAAAAGGACACGGGAATTGTTTAGTTTTGTTAGCTTAAAAAAATCCCTCTCCGTCATACGTGTGCAATGCAACTCTTTGCGGAGCTAAATCTGTTTTATTTAGACGAGAGAGACAGAGAGAGCGAAGGCAGTTGGACTGGTGGTGGTTGGTGGTGTGGTAGTGCTCCACCTCATGTATTTAATCCAGAGATAGCATAATGCCGGGGTGTACAGGGACACGCACAAAACGAATGATTTATCCATGAGAAATTCGCATTTACATCCAGCTTCACTTTCCCTCATTTATTATTCTTTTACATCGTTGAACCCTCATTCATTATGCTTCGAGTCCTCCCTGACTTCAAAGCAAATGTCATTTATTATTAACCAATGCTTCCATTCAGACTGACGGCTCTGGGTCCTTCCCTTCATGAAATAATATATATGTGGGCAAAAAGAGTTGTGCCGCACTCTGGAATAAGCCTTCCACCACCAGTAGTAGTAATGTAATATGGGTGATGGGAGAGATGGGCTGTCTTATAGCCTCCAAAACTTAGAATAATAATTCTGCACACAACACGGGATTATTCGACTTTGTGGTCTTTGAGAATACAAAAGAAAGGGGGAAAGCAGGTTGGGAATGGAGAAAACAAGGGAGGGAGGTCTGACTGATTTTGTGTGAGTGAGTGAGAGCACTATGTAGTACATCTCCGACATTTCTATAGTCATCACACTTTCTTGACGTTATCCGCAAACACAATCATTTGTCACTCGTCAAAATCCCAACCGCAGCAGGCAGAGTAGTAGTAGAAGTAGTAGTACTAGAGTAGTCGTAGTTTTGTGCGGATCTGTTGTCAGAGTCAGAAAGTGATCAAGCCGTCATATTTCTCCACTAGTTTTTTTCTCTCATGTCCTAATTTTTAAACACGGAGAAAGCTTTTTTCCGGTGGGTGAACAGAATCATCTCTCAGCTTTTTCCCCTTTTCCCTTTCCTTTCATGTGCCAAAAACTAGATATATAATCCAATTGGGTTGGTTCGGATCGGATTCTTTCACAACGGATTTTTGGGAATTGAATTTCGGTGGTAGTCCATCATTATGTTCACTTGAGGGGAGTCGTTCGTTGTTGCCTCCTCGCTAATTGGCATCCTCTCGAACGAACCCTTGTCGTCGTTCGTGTGTGTGTGTGTGTGAGGCAGTAGTATCCATGTTTAATGTTTGCGGAAGGAAGTGGGCTGCTTTGAGGGGGATGGATGTGGGCTAAAGTCTGACAATGATGTCGCTTTCAGTTGAGGATTCACAAGTTCAAGATCATTGCCCGGTTTGGATTGATGCACGTTGTGGCAACGAATCTCTGCGTGTGGATACGTATCTTGGTTCGAGAGTGCTTCAAGGAAATCACCAAGCAACGACCTGAAGGATACTCGGAGGACTACATGATCAAAGGTGACTTTTGTAAAACTTTATATTATTTTGCTCCGGTTTGATGATGTAAACAAATGGGATTTGGGGGGTTTCTTTCTTGTTTGGGGCTGAAATATTTATTTTGACGGTTCACTCACCCTCTTTCTCTCTCTTTCCGCCACTCTCACGTGAATTTTGCAGAAGGGAACCGTCTGCTGTACGCTCGACTGGGCTTTTGGAACAAAACGGCGACCACCACCCCGCCGCCAGACATGGACAGCATGAACTACAACAACTACGGGATGGGAGGTGGGATGAGTGGCATGGGTCTGCCAAGGGCACCAACTCCGTCCCCAGCTCCAAACACTTTTGACACGGGTAGCCCTCTTCCATTGAATGTCACTTGCGAGCGGTTCATCTACATGGGTACAATTGTCAACGACGCTGCTCCATACCTCTTCCCGGTGGTCATTGAATACAGCTTGATTGCTGCTGCCGTCGTTTTCATCATTTGGAGGAATATTGGTCGCGGCGTGCCAACCAAAACGTAAGTAGCGTAGAAAAGCGTATAGCTAGTTTTGCTGGAGTAGTAGAGTTTAGGAGAAAAGCAAGTGGATGAGAGAAGAAGACGAAGAAGAAGAAAAAGTGTGGTGAAAGTGGAAGGGAAAGTTATTCCTGTTCGTATTACATTACTATTGCTTTCCCGTGACTACTTCACCAGACTTCTTCTTCACTCCACTTCTTCTTCTTCTTCTTTCCTTCCAGCAAAGGCTGAGGCATATAGGCATCATCATGAGAAGGGAGAGAAAAGTTTTAGTGTTTTTTTGTGTGCGAGTTTGATATTCACCAGTTCGTTAACTCATTAGACTGGATGCCCCTAGGAACGCCGAGGAAGGTGAAGAGAGTCAGCAGGAGTGGGAAATGGGAACGGATTCTTATAGTCGGTACACTGCTGGAGGGCCAGAGGGAACGCCAGCCCCTTCAGGTCCAGTCGACTGTGTCGGAGCGAGCAAAGGACTTTTCTGTGGACTCCTCTTGTTGGTTGCTGCTCTAATCTGTCTCATTCTCTTCTTTGTGCTGATCGCCAGGGAGAAATTCAAGTGGCTCGCAATTTATCTGGCTGACTGCTCCCATGCAGGGCTTCTCCTCCTTTCATTCTTGGCCACTCTAATCGGATTCATCAGGTACGAGAATATTGTCGCATTCTCCCGTATAATACCCTCCTTGTGCTCTACAATATAGTTGCCAATAAACCCCACTTCAACAAAAAGTCCCCCCCCTCCTCCCCTAAGCTCGGATTCCCCGTTCACACCCATTCTTTTTTAACAACTTAACTGGTATGCCATGCTGGTATAGAAACTGGATTGGATGGAGTAGGGAGGAAAAAGAAAAATTATAGCCTGTTTGTATCAGCGTTTTATTTTTTCTCTTTTTTTTGTTCGGATCGAACGAATCCTCCTGGTGTGTGTAATCTGATGATAATCTATGAATGTGTTTGATTTTTTTTGTTTGGCTATCACACAGAGTAAGACGTCTCAGATTTCATGGAGATCATGGAAGTCCCCTGCGAGACATTCTGCTCCGTGTCTCTGTTCTTGGAGTGTTTGCTTATGCTATTTTCAGCTTGGTTTCAGGCACGGTCCTTGGTCTCTCTTTGGATATTCCTGCTCTCTTGGTGGCAGGCACTGCGGCCCTTGTCATTCTCCAGGTTTGTACCTTGTCACTTGATCTACTGGGAGTTTGATGTTGCATACTAACAACAACAACAAAACTCTTATGTATATATAGTGTGTGTGTTGTTGTAATAATGCCCTCTGCCCTTTACGTCCATCCTCATGTACAATACACTCGTTCCCATTCCTACTGCGGATTTCCCGAAACAAATTTGGATAAAAATCCAATGTTGCTCTCGCTCGCTTTCCCACACTAAACCGTTCACTTTGTCCTCTGTAGCCATTGTTTGTTTTCAAAAAATAAAAATAAAAATTAGAAATAATGTGATGTCTCTATTTCGGGATTCCATCCCTCTCGAATTTCAATGCAAAATAAAATGCTAATTTTAGGTGGAAAATGTCTTTTTTTTAAAAATACTTTCATGATCTTTCTCTTCCACCCAATTCCAGATCATTATCCAAATGCTCTTCATTTCGGATGTGGGCCGCCGTCGCATTCACCTCCCAGAACACTGCAGGACAAAGCCAGGTCGTCAAATCGTTACTCTCTTGCTAATAACGAACTTGACCATGTGGGCAATTGTGACATTAGAAATCCCGAAAGTGGAGAAGGATCCTGTACAACTGAGCTTCTACGGAACAATTCCCTGGATTCTTGTGCAACGGTTCTGCCTCCCACTCTATATTTTCCACAGATTTTTCTCTGCAGTCACACTCGCTGAGATTTGGAAGAATTCTTACACCCTGAAATACATCCCGGTTGCCACCGGCCCATAAGCAACAACAACAACTTCAACAACACCGCTTGTCAAAGAAACCACTCCAAGTTGTTCCCATCATCATTGCATTGACAACAACAACATCTCTTCAAGCTAGGAAACAAAAAAATGTAATATATTGTTTACACAGGGGAACAGTCAAGTTTTTCATCCAACTATGATTAACAAAACAACAACAAAAATATACTAAATCATCATCTCTCACCATGACAACTCCAACTATAAAAACCATAGTCATGCACACATCGTACAAAGAAAACTGAGAAAGAAAATGTTTGAAGAAAATATATATTACCTATGTAAATGTAAAATCATAAAAAGCTTTCCCAGCTCTCCAGAACTTTTTTTGATGAAGAAAACTGAGAAAACTGAGAATGCGAACACACACACAAACAAACACACAAAAATACTTAGATTCAATAAACTTCGAATGAATATATTATTATGATTAACACCAACCAGCACGGAATGGCTTGACTCTTCACTTTTTTGGAGGATGGACACAATTTGAAGATGCTCATCTAGATGAAGAAACAAACGCAATGACTTTGTAGATGCTAGCGTGTACCGTTTAAATAAATGTTGCTTGTTGTAGAAGGCTTCAAAAAAATCATCATGACTATGACCATTGCACTATTATTATACTACATACATACGACAAACCTGTTGATCGGTATTTTAGTAGTTGACAAGTACTTTCTAATTTATAAAGTATAGAAAAACAAAAATATATTATATATAAACTATATATATGATAGCGTGTAGAGTATACAGTAATGATAGTAATGATAACTCAACAAAATGAAAATGTTATGTACTACCTATACTCAACAATGGAAATGTAACTGTAACTGTACTTGTATAGAGTTAAGATGATATATGATGAGGATGATGAAACGATGGGTCAACGATGGGCAGCTTTTTTGGACAGAGTACCAAACACACAAAACTATAACGCTGCACTGGTTGGAAAAGGCTAGGTCTTGCGGAGTCAGAAGCAAGAAGTACGCAAGGGACGGGGGAGGAGGAGGAGGAGGGGGATCAGAGAGAGAGAGAGCCCTTTTTACACAAATCAACTTTATTGCTCTCCTCTGCCTGGCTCAAGAACAAAACATTGTATCCCAAAAAGGGGAATGGGGAACACCGTCACACACGCCATGAGTTGGAGCTGGAATGAGTTTTTATTATATTATATATGGGTGCAAAAAAAATGACTGTTGAGCTTGTTTCATTTTCAAGGGAGTAAACAAACCAAGAGCAAACAGTATACTTTCCTGAAGCCAATCAAATATAATATATGTTCAATTTATATATAGATCCAAAAAAAAGAAATCCGGAGAGGAAATCACAAAAGTATGATTAGATTATCATCTCTGTACGTCTCTCTCGCTATCTATCTATCTATCTATCAGTGATACTCATTTTGCAGTGTTCTCAACTAAACAAAAACAAAAAAGGAAACCAAAAATGGTAAACCAACTTGTTTCTGACCTCGCTTTACAAAAAGAAATCGAGAATTGTATAAAAACCAGAGAAAACAAATCTTTCAATATAAGGATATACATAATATTTGCCACGTTGTTACTGTTTGTACAGAATACATATTACAAAATTTACCTACATAAATGAAATGTGCACATAGGTAGAAAAAAAAACTTTTAACGGCTGAGAATCAACAAAAATGCTAAAAATTAATATGTTCCAAAAATAATGCTCGAGGAAATCTTTTCTTTTTTTTTCTATACAAAAACAACAACAACATGGTCAACAACAACACATTATATACTATAATATACTGTTCATTAGTTCATGATCCAACTTGTACTATACCATAATATTATAGGGTCTATTAATTAAAACATATATATATTATACTACCACTACTGTTTCTAAATAAGGTTATATGTAAGCATAGGCTCAACAGGAAAAGAAGTAATTCATTTGATACGTCTCTCTAGACCCAATGATTTTTTACATTTTTACAATCTAATTATTACATACATACAAAATACATATTACAAGTTTGGGATTGGGCCAGCAGAAGCAGCAGCAGCAGCAGCTAAAAAAAGTATATGAGGTCGTCTCTCATGGAAGCAGCTTAAAAAAAAAGATTACAAAAATTACAAAAAATGTTTAAATTTGACTATTAAATACATAAGAACCATTTTTTAAATTCATTTTTCGCTAGCTGATTCAATAAAAAATCAGAGAGAGAGAGAATAAAATTTTTGGTAGGGAAGAACCGAACGATGAACGAAGGACAGGACACGCGGTATATAAACTTGTTTGGTTGGTACAGAGTGGTCCACACATTTAAATGGACAACATTTCATCTCTTTAGATTGTAAATATATAGGTGGTTTTGAGGTTGATATGGTGATGGAAATGTTTTATGGGGGAAAAATGGAAAGGTGTGTGGTGATGATGATGATGATCAAGAAGGGAAGATAAGCTCACTGCCAACTATAAACTCTACTACGCTACGTTTCCTTTTTCTTTACTTTTTTTAGCTGCAATGAGTATCTCTAGACAGGCAGACATTATGCAAATTAGTTACGGTCTAAACACAATCCTATTATTACAACAGATTTTAGAATGCAGCAAAAACAAAAATCTCAAGGGAATAAAACTATTAACTATTCTTATCCAATATATATGATTTTATTTGGTTTGGTTAGTTACTACTACTCCTTCAATCTGAAGAAAGATGGATCGCTCTCTGTGTAAAAAAATGCATAACAACAATTTTTAAATATATACATTATATAGCATTCCAATCAAGAAACTATTGCGACTTGTATTTGTATCTGTGTAAAAAAAGAAGGTATACATATTATATAAAGTTTTTGTTTTATGATTTTAAGGTTCTCTTCTCTCCCCTTCAAATAAACAACGACGATGCTTCAAACATTGTTTTTTGAGTTTGAGTTTTGTTTTATTACAAAAACTATATTATAGCATCTATGGATTATTATATATTATGTGTATATAAATCGTATAATATATATTATATAAATTGTGTGTGTGTATGTACATAAAATTAATTGTGTGTAGTAGTAGGCTGTGTGGGAGGAGGAGGATTTTGAGTTACCAAACCAATTTTATGAAGAAGAAGACGAAGAAGAAGAAGGAAGAAAAAAACTTGTTTTTTTGCGACGTCCGACAGTGAAAAAATAAATAAAACTATTCTAAATATTATATTATATTAAATTATGATTCGACTCAGATGAAGCTTGTGCGATCAGGTGTGCAAAATGATAATGCACAAAAGGCACACATCCTTTTTAAGCAATGTTCTAGTCCTAGAATTTATATATCAAGTGTGTTACATTATTATTATACAACATTTAAAAAAAAACATGGATTTTTGTTGCTTTTTTTATTATGACAATTATTTATTTAACATGGATATTATATAGATTATATATCTATATATATGTATATAGTTTTTAGTTAGACTTTAAGTGATCATGTTACAAAGAAGAAAAAAAGTGGTGGTGGAGGAGGTGAGGGAGGTGAGGGAGTCTCTGCTGTGCTTGTTGTATTTGGGCATTTTAATAAGAAAATTCTCAATTTATATATTATTGCATAGTACAATGAAACATGAAAGAAAGCTGGATTTAGGAAGCTTGTAATAGCTGCAAAATACATAACGATTTATAGAGTACCTACGACATTATATAGAAGAAAACCTAAAAAAAATGCGATACGTAAAATTTCAGAAGAAAAAGAAGAAAAAAATGCAATGCTGCTGCAGAAAACTCTCTGTTTTAAATGCATTTTACACACCAGTTTAATAGCAGTTATGATTATATAACTTGTATTAATTATTATTATTATTAATCTTGAATAGATTTATTGTTAATTAGTGTTCTACTAAAAACTTGTATATAATGTTTTAGAGAAGTTTTCAATGATGATATAAACAAATTGATAAACGATATTAATGGCGATAATATATATATACATATATTATTGTGTGTATTTCATGAAATTGATGATATGAAAGTCTATATTATTATATTACATATATTATGTCCTGTTGAATGAACAAAAAACAAGAAGAATTTCTCCTTAGGTGTTAATTGTTCCTTAGGTGGCCCTTGTTATATTTTAAATTGTTGTATGGCATCCATGTAGTAGAAGGCTTGTTGCTGTTGTAAACTGTTAAAAAACCTATATATCCTATACTTTTTCCCGAGGTTTCAAAGAGCTAATTAATGTCGTCCTCGACTACTAAAAAAACTAAACTTTTTGTTTGAGAGTGGACACACCTTCCAGCACGTTTCGAATCATATATAATCATTCTTGGTAACTCTGAAAAAAACAAAACTCTTTTTTCCTTTCTTTTATTATTTTAATTTTGATGTTGAAAGGACGGGAAACTGAAAAATATAATATGCCATGCGTGTAAGTTGTCAATTTTACATCTTAAAAATAAAGAGAATCAAATCAAAATGCGTGAACTTGCTTAAAAACAAAAAAACTCTACAAAGAAAATCATCATCTGAGAGGTTAGAAATTCTCAGGTATGACAAAATTTTTACTGTACTAAAACAAACAAACAAAAAATTAAATTATAACGACCACTTCTTTAACAAAAAACAATTCTATCGACCAATGCTGAATTTTAATAACATGTCCAGAAGAAGCAAAAAAAAATATCAGGAAAATAATATGGATGAATCATCTCATGTGTAATTTTTCTACTTGTAGTAAAAAAATTATATATGTAAAATTTTTCAATCACGTTCAGTTCAGTTTCTATTTTAAAAAAATGGGGTTTTTTAAATTTCGTTAGCTTTTGGGAATAAACTTTGATGAAAAAAAGGAGGATGATTGTTGCCGAAAAACAGGGAAAAAATAGCGTCATATGTGTCGTTTAATGAAGGCTATGAAGATTGATTGTTATAAAATCCTTGATTGATTTAGCATGAAACGAAGTGGGGGAAACCTGCTTTCTCCAAGTTTGAGTTTTGTACTATGGGATTTTCGCAAAAAAAAAAGATAAGAGAAAGGTTTTTACAATGTTTACAGCATTTTCTTGACTCTTTGGATGTTAGCAAAACAAAAAAAAAACTTTATAAGTTGTTTTGTGTTTTTTTCTTCTCTTCATTATTTTATTATTTTGTTTGTGAAACTGTAAACCTAATAAGAGATATTTGTAGCTGTAAAAACAAAAAAGAGCGGAGAAAAGCATCATAATATTTATAATGCAGCTGGATGTCCGTCTCACGGTCAATAGTTCTCTATCTAATTGATATAGACCAGTTGGTTTATTTAATAAGTGACGTCTTTCGAAAACTACAAGAAACCAAAATTTTCAACTCGTCCTCTTTAGCTAGCTCTAATACCTTATATGTCCTTTGAAATATCATAAAAGTTACAATGATTGAGTACAGGATATTACTACTATATGATATTAGTAAAAAGGTTATGTGAATGTAAAATAAAACTACACGTTTGGTTGTTAAAAAATCTATACAAAAAACGATAATAATTCGAGAACTTCATAGTCCTAATTTCATTGGCATAAAATAATAATTAGGTAATCATATAATCATAATCATAATATTCCATGCATAAACTCTTCTGAATTTGGGCATCCGTAAGCTGATTATGCGGTCTTGGTCTTCAGGGGAGCTAGAGCTTTTTGAGAGCTCAATGAAGAAGTTATTCATATATTGTCAAAATGAAAATGAGCATAAGAAATTGACTTTGACTTCACACTCCATTGACTCCATATAATTTTATTATTTTTATCCATTTCATTTAATACTTCAAACTTCATACTACTCATTTAACAATTCACAAGTAAAACTTACAACAAATATATATATATATCAACGGAGGAAACTAGCATGCATTCTCGTGCATATAAAATATGTTATATAAAATATCGAGATATATTTGGAAGTGGGTAGAGAGAGAGAGAGAGAGAGGTAGAGGGTTTCCAAAGTCTTTTTTTTTTGGAACATTTTGTTTGGACAATTTTCCAACTCTGAAAGTGGTTGACTTGACGTTATTTGAAAATCCTTTTAAAAAACTGATTGCTACAGATTGCTAATAAATATAATAATAATAATCGGGTGTATAGCACAACAATATAATTATTTTGAAAGGTATAAATAAAGTTTGACAAGTTTTTGTGTTTTTATAAATAAATTAGATACATACTGTGAAGTTTTTTTTTGTAAAAAACAAAAGTACTTATTATTGCATTTTTTTTAGACCATTTGCATCCTGTTCACTCACTCAAGAAACTGCAACAACCTCGATTTTGGTTGCGCGTCTCTTCTGGCAATTATTAATTCTTACTATTATTATTCCAAGTTGAAGGCACAATTAAAATCCAGTACGAAACTAAAATATTGTATATAATATTTATTTTGCAAAGTTCAACACCAAAAACTCATGTTTTCAGAACCATCCATCCCCTCCTTCATTTCCTCAATCTCCTCCTTTAAATTGACTAACTGTGAATAATTTTATGGAATAAGGTCAAATTTACGACGTACTAGCTGTGCTGCTGCTGCCTGTAGGTGTGCTACGTTTTCGGAGAAACTTGCTATCTATAAAAGTGGTGGTTGGGGCACTTCGCGGCTTGAGAACTGTTGGGCCAGTCTTGCGAGTCCCCTCTTTAAAATAATTTAGAACGGAGCGAGTTGAGCCGAGCAGGGTTTGGAACATGTCCAGCTTGGTTGGTAACTTGCTGCTGGAGGATTTGGTAGGCTGCTGTTGGTCTTGCGAAGTTCCACCCGTCGCCCCTATCCTCTTGTTGAGGACGGAGTCCTTCTTTGAGCTGCTGCTGAGGTCAGTCGAGGAGTCCCCTTTGGACAGCGAGTTGTTGTCGTTCGAGTTGCTCGTCTTCTTCGTCCTCAGGTAGACTGTGCCGTTGGAGTGTTGTGAGCTGTGTTTGGGCTTTGCAGTGGTACTAATTCCGGAGGTGGTGGAGGTGGAAGGTGACGTCAGTCTATTGCTCTGCCACTTATTGACGCTGCTGTTCTCGTCCGTTGGCTTCTTGGTTTTTCTCTTCTTCTTGGACGGCTTTGATGTCGTTCTCAGGTTGTCAAACGCTGTTGGTAGGGTTGTCAGCTTGGCTTGCTGTGTCTGCATGGGTGGCAAGGGATACTGCGGCTGCTGTTGCTGCTGCTTGAGCATTCCAGCGGGCATTATTGGTGGTGGTGGGGATTGTTGTGATGTGGCAATTAGTTTTGCGTAGGGGGAGGATCTCGGACTGGGACCGTCTAAGTATGGCATGTACGTCCCGTTTTGAATGTATAACGTTCTCCCTGCAAAATTCGGTCCGATGCCAATCCCCATGTCGTGACGTTCCGAGGGACCAAAATTAAAGAGTCGCTTGATTGTGCCTAGTAATCCGACTGGGCCGTGGGGTAGAGGCCCATGGGATGGGAGGGAATGTCCGATTGACGGGTGGTGGAGAGCATTGGGGAGACCAGGTGGAGCTGGTGGAAGGGGTACCTTATTGCTCGACATCTGGGCCCCTAACATGCTAGGCATCATGCTCGCACTGGACATGGGCATCATGGATTTCGGTGGAATATTCAATCTGCCTTTTCGGAAAAATGAGCTTAGCAATTTGGAAGAGAGCGTGGCAGGTCTGCGACCATCGTCCATGGGGGTTTTGGATTCCATCATTTCGGTAAGGTGCCCCTTGAGAACACCTTTAAGGTACTCTTTCAACTCGGGATTGGCAGGTTTTTTGCTACTTTCTTGCGGTGCCTGATCCTGAAGCCAAGGCTTGACCGATAGAGCCTTATTCCCGTCGATAGATTTGTCGTCAGGACTATCCACCATCACAGGTTTGAGTTCCGAGTAGCTCCCTAAACTTCCCTGATGATGACCAATCCCTCCTTGCTGCGCCGCCACAAGTTTCAAGGCCAATTTTTCTGCTAGTAAATCCAGGGCTGGCTCGTACTCTAGCAGTTTATTTAGCCTTGGTGGGGCCTTCCCGTCTAGACCCACTCCGGGGTGGTGGAACCGTCCATTGGTGGAGGAGGGAGAGCCCAGAAGAGCATTCAGGAAGCTCTTTTCCCCGCGGAATTTTGGAGGCGGGCGTGGTTTTCCGAACATATTGTGGGAACTAGCGGCGGCAGCCTCGGCCACGTTGGTTCCGACCGGAATGAGTATTCCTGTAGCCATTACAAATTATGGATTAATTATTGAAAGGGTTAGATCGAATAATAATTAGATTGAACCATCTCTCAAAAAATTACAATCACTCTTATTTTTATTGTTTTACCGTATGGCGTGTAAATCGCTGAAGGGGGTCGCTTCTTTGATTCCATATACTTTTCCATCATTTTGTCGTAGTGCGTCTTTGCCAGCACTTGGTACATTTGATGTCGGGGGTGGACCGGCACCGCTTGGAAGCCCGGCCCGATAGGTGGCTTCTCGCCAGACGTGAAGTCCGCCAATGAGCTGGCTTGGATGACAGGGATTTCCTTGGAAAGGACAGACGGAGGCGAGGGTCGCATGGCTTCTTCAGGTATCAACTGGGGGAACATGAGAACATACGGCGTCTTGCTGAACGGCCGTTTCCCCTTATTGTTATTGTTGTTCTTTCCATAGCCGTTCGGCAAAATTACTTGAGATGGTTTCCCGGAATGCTCCCCGTTGTTGCCATGGGCCTCCTGCGGTTTCTCCACCTCGGATGGTTTGTGGTAGTCTTCCTCTCCCGGAGAACCAATGAGCCCACCTCCCGGCAGATGGTCGTGATGCTGGGCAAGCTGCTCATTCAGCAGATTGTCTTGAAGGTTGTGATGAGCCGAGTGTTGGTGGTGCTGGTGCTGGTTGGGGTGGTACACTCCAGAATGTATTTCTGAGACAGGGCCCGCGTAGCCTAGCTCATTTCGATGTTCCTCCCCTCCAGCAGCAGACTGCCCACTATTTGGATTGGTGTAATGACTCTCTCCTCCTCCTCCAGTTGGTCCGAGGTAGCTTGGTAGTTGAGGATCGGAGGGGTGTCGAGCGTGAGCGCTCTCGTGGTGATCACTCCCGGTTGGCATGGGAGGCTGAAGGTGGTGGGTTGCTTCTGGTGCCTCAAGATGAAGGTGAGGTTGGTGAGGTGGTGGTGGAGTGTCATACGGTTTTTGGACGTAGTGGCTGTTAAACAAGTCATTGTCCTTGACGTCGTCGGGTATCGGTGTGAATTCCAGTCCGTGGTGTTGTTTTACCGAATTGGAATCAGAAACTTCAAAGGGGGCGGGTTTTTTGGTTTGATGGTGGTGTTCCACGGGGGATGTAGGGCCAGTAGGACCGGGCTGATAAGGAATGTTGTTGGAAGTAGGTCCCGTGGGGGTTGGCTGGTAAGGACTGCTGTTGGCAATGGAGTTGGTGTCGTGGTGATGGAAGTGGTGGTCATGACCAAGTGGTGGAGCATCTCCAAGGGGACTGTGAATCTCCTGAGTGGGAAACGGGATGAATCCTTTGTGGAATGGGTGGTCATGGGGAAGGGGAGGGTTTGCAGGCTCGTAATCCGCATGCACCGACATTGTGTGCGTGTGTGGAGGGAAACTGCTGCTGTGGTCTAGAGATTGCTGCCCTCCATGGACGGATGACGACTGATGGTCACTGCCAGTTGTTGTGGACTGGAGATTCGCTGAAGATTCTGGAGGAGACAGGTCTGTCGGCAACGAGGAGGGACCATCTTCGGGGTGGTGGTGGAGGTTGTTTAACGTTTCCACGGGCGGTGAAGAGACCGGGGGGCCGCCATGACTGATTTCCGATTGACTTTCAGAAAGATGCTGTTGAGCTTCTGGGAGTTCGGATGGCTTAATTTGGTAGGACGGAGTAAAGTCAAGATCCCCATGATGATGACTGTGCTGTGATGGAGCATGAGATGGTGGAGGGGAAGGTGGTGGAGCTTGGGACCGATAGTTTTGTTCCCTGTGGAGTGCCAAAGCAAGGGCTGCTGCAGCCGCGGTTGATCCAGGTGCTCTTATTGTAGCCTCCTGCTGGAAGGGGAATGGTGGCGGTGGTGGAGGAGGAGAAGGTCCTGCGGCGTGGAGATGATGTTGTGGCAAATTGTCATATGGCGAAGTTAGAGCCGTTGATGCCTGGCTTCCTCGAAGGGGCACCTCGTCCACAGTTCCGTAAACAGTATCCGCCGGCTTTGACATTGGCAAATGGGTGGATTCAATGTAGGCGTGGGAGAACCCTCCTCCATCGTAATGAGACGCCGCTGGCGAGGCACTCGATGACAACGACGAGCCGTCCACCATGTTGGGACTGTGAATGTGGGAAGAATCCGGAGGGCCATTTTTGAACGGGCTTTCCAACGGGGAGGGCACATCCGCGGGGTAAACCTGTCCAGGGGTGTAGTAATTGTCCGGAGTGTCAAAGTTGCTGGAAACGGAGAGGCGGGTGCCGACAGTGTGGGATGTTCCAGGGTTTACGTCTCCAACTCCAGAGTGGTGGTGCTGGAGGCTTGCCAACGAGCTCTCTGCATTGCTCTGTGTGATGGACCCGTATGGACTATTATCGCTGTAAAATATGACACGGTCCTTGGTCCTGTCGTAATGGGAGCCGGCTGGAGGGGACCTGTGCGCGGTGGAGTAGGTGGTAGATGCAGACGCCTCACTGTTTCCTCCCGCCCCACGGCTGTAATACTCTGTTCCGACCCCCTTTTCCATCTCGAGAGACGGGGCTGTGTGGGCAGAAGTGTCGTATCCGATTTTCATGTAGGACGAGGACGTGGGGGGCCCTTTAATCCGCCGAGACTTTGGGGTCGTTGAGCTGCTGCTCGCGTAGGACTCGTAGGTGGCGTGCGACACACTGTCCGGACTGTGGTGAATGGAGTAGGCCTTGTTTTCCAGGGCTGGAGGATCCGGTCTGGAAAGGGCACTCTCGATTGGGTCTTGCCTATCAGACTCCAGTCCCAAATCCATTGGAACAAAGGCCGGAATGTGGAGCTTGGCTGGGGAATTTTTGAAAAATGGGTTTTGGTTAAAGTCATAATCTGGATTTTTCCACTGCTCCACAGGTGGTGGTGCGTAGCTGGATATTCTTGGTGGTAACTCGGTCGTTGAGGATGGGATTGAGTCTCTAATTTTTTGCCGTAGTCGAAGCCGGTTGGATGGCGACGGGGTGGAGAAAAAGTAGGTGCTGATTTTCTCCGTGTGTCCTCCATTTCCGGGTCGCTCAATTTGCGGGGACTGAGTGATACTGTTGGTGTCCGTGTTTGCAGAATTGATGTCCTGGAGAATTAGCGGCTTGGGCCCGTTCTTCACAACTGTGGTGGTTCCACCACTTCCGACGGAAGTGGTTTCCGAGGATGACGTACTGCTCGCAGCGGGCAACCGACCGGGAATCGAACTTGACGTTGTGGTGCTCCGATAGATTTTTGGTCTCTTGGTGGACGAGGGTCCAGCTACCGCCGTGGTTTGGAGGGACGACCCCCCACCGTAATACACGCCGCCGTCTTCCGTAGCAGCACTACTTCCACTAGGTCGACTTGCCGCTAAAGTCTGATCTTGACTGCTGTCGGCCGGTCCTGATACAGGGATTGCATCAGCACCTGTCGTTTGAGCCACAGTGTTGTTATTGTTCCCCTTCTTCACCTTCACTCTACCCCGTCTTCCCCCACGGAGTCGGCGTCGCCGTCCATTTGAATTCACCTTTTTAAAGGCCTCGGCAAAGTCATCTTCCAGTGGAGGATTGTTCCCCTCTCCGTTCGTGTTGATAAGGGCCATCGGAGTGGGCAACTGTTCCGGAAGCTCGTTGTCCTCCCCAAAGTCCCCGTAACTGTCCCCACCGTCCACCTCCATCTCCCTGTAATACTCTGTTGAGGTCTCGTGACTCCGAGCGGACTCATGTGCAACAAATGAAGGCTCAGTGACCGCTTCCTCCACTTCCGTCATTGCATTTTCATGAATGCGGTGATATCTGGCCTTTCTGTGGTTGTACACTGGCGGTGGGGCAGTTTCCGCTGTTGGTGGCGTTGTGAATTTCTCTGGCGAGGAGTAGTCTGCCACAAAGGGAATGTTTGTGGTAGCCTCTTCTTCCACCGGCATTTCGGTCACACCCTCGTCGTTTTCCACTACCTCCTCATCCGCGGGGGCGGGGGCTGACGGGGCCGGCTCTTCTGGTCCCAACATTCTGTGACCCAGGGTGACCTTTGTGGCAGTGATAATCATGGTGGGAAGGGAGGCCGTTGACGGGGTAATCGTCACAGTGGATCTTTCCGCTGAGGATTCACTCGACGTCGTCGTCGATGTTGAGGAAGCCTCCACTGTTGACGTTGACAGCGCCGGGGTTGCCGTGATTTCAGTGACATTTTGTCCATGGCTTTCATCTGCGTCTAAATAAATGGAAAATCAAGTCAATAAAGTCTTGTGCAACCCCATCTTGCATTCTCATCATTTTTTCAGGTTCTTTTATATAAAACAGTGAAATGAAATGGTTGGAAATGAGGTGGTGCCGTCGTTGCCGTCCCTGGCCGGTGCATCGTGAAGCTAAATATATCATCTTGAGGCTATACTATATATACTCTCTCTCTGGCAACTGCCTTGACCGTGGTGGTCGTGGTGAAGGTGTTGCTTGCAAATAAATTTTTTCCCTGCTCATTAGACCATGAACAGTGCAACTATTACACGTTTTCCTCGCTCTTGTGGGGGGATGCGTGCATTACATATAAAATTTTATTATTACAATCTGCGAAAGCCTCCCTCCTCAACAATAACTCATTCTTCTTTAGCTCTATTAGTGGCTTCTTGAAATGATCACTTTATTCTGTGTAATTCATTGTCAGTGTGGCAGCAGCAGGCCAGCCAGTTGTGGAGAGGGGTTTGAAAGAGAGCCCTTCTTTTTTTCCCTGCCCGTACGTACGTAAGTAAGTAAACTGATGAGTGCAAAGGTTCCGCTCCCATTGTCCTTCCATCTCTCATCAAACATTTACGCACCTCATCCACTGCAACAAGAAGAAGAAGACGAAGAAGTTGGTTGTGGGCAGTGGGCAAGCAAGCACCTAATATACCTATTCCTAAGCTCCTAAATCACTTCTCTTTTAACAGAAAACGATAATAATGTGCACCACGATGTACAGGGCTTTTAAGTGGCCTGTTGCACACAAACAACTAGACTCTTTGTTTTTATTTTATTACGAGTTCTTTTTTTTCTCAATGGGGAAAAGTAAGTCGAAAAGTAAGGTGATTACACTGCCTTACATTTTCTTTCTACTTTTGCTTTAAAATACATTATTATTGCAATTGCAAAATACAAATTGGTCATGATTTTATTTTTCCTTTTTAAAGGGCTATCTATACATTATACTACCGTATTGGTCATTAGAGTGGAGACATGGGTTATATACTGGGATAGGGGAATAAATGTTGCTTCCAACTTTGACACTAACAAAAATGATGAGCTAGTACGAAGGGAAAGGGCTTGAAACTCTTCAGAGACTCTTGTTCAAAATCAATCTCTGCCATATTTCAACCAAAAAACTGCAAATGATACGAACGCTAAACGTTTCGCTTTGGGAAATGGTGGTCTGGTGGCTTAAAACGAGAGTGGTTGTGCGGGGGAGCAGGCAGGAGCATCATCATCATCATCATTCATATTCACTCGCATTTTAGGTCCTACATAATTTTTCTGCCGATTTTTGGGTGAGTAAGCAAGTACAGAGGCGAAATACCAACCAATTCCGCTTTTACAGGTAACATATAAGTGAACTGTGTAACTTTGAGAGGGAATACTATTATTACTATTACTCCATTATGCATTACCTTTTGATCTTAATCTCACCGTTTTCTTCTGCACCACATCATTCGTTTCGTATTATATTGTATACTCCTCTCCTCTACGCACAAATATATTCATTATATACACCGGTTGGTTCGCAGAGTAGGAAAGGGCATGAGATGAGGAGGGAATGGAGGGGGGGATGGTGGAAGTAGGTTTTTCTGTCGTACATTTTGCTATTAAGAGCATGATATTTATAGTGAATGAGCTCGTCTTTTTCATTTCATGCAACTTTAATTAGCATATCATACAACAGGGGTTTTTCTTATCAAACTCATGCCAAGCTGCTAAAAAGGTGGTGCATGGTTTTTTTTAAATACTTTAACTTTTGGCTAAAAGGCTATTAAAAGGAAAGGAAAGGTCTTCCTTGTTCCCTAGAGTGTTATGTAGACAGCTTCTTCTTCTTCTTGAGCAACTTGAGAAAAACTCTTGTTTTTTTTTGTAGCAAATATACAGAGAAAAAAAATGATGCAGACGTAAAATAATTGGGTGACTTTTATGAGTTGGATTTTCGAGAGTTTTTTTGAACCTTCATTTTTTTAATTTCATTTTTTATCGTGAATGGCTTGCATTTGATAAAAATAAGGATAAGAGCATCATAATATGAGTATAACAAGGTGTGTGTCTCCCCATGCGTGTGACTGAATCGCGAGTGATTTTTGTTCTTGTTTGGTGGGGTAGGTAGGTATTAGGTTTAGCCCTTTTTGCTATATATATATATTGCTATCAAAATCTGAAGATTTTATACCTAAAGAGTGACACCAAGGAAGACATCTGAACTTGAACTATCTTGATTTAATATTGGTCATCATCATCATCATCATTATCATCATATCCCCGCGTTGGATGTGGTACAATGAGAGGCGTGATTCGTAAAGATTTTAGTCTACATTTTCGTGGTGCTACCAAATTTAATGCGAGCTGATAAAGAATCTCATTGATGATGTCCGAGTTTAGTATGCGTCTCACACAGGAGGAGGAAAAAGAGATGGATTTCTCTGAAGAGAAAATGTTTTAGCGTCGTGCTTCTAGAAAGTGAGGCAGGTAAACATGATCTCAAGTTGCTAATGGTAATAATAATAATGTAAGTTGGAGGGAGAGATAGAGTAGGCAATAATTAATTGGGTTTGGTTGGAAGACTGGCGATCGTGGAGTGTGTTCCAGTTGAAGTGTCCAACAAATTCATAATAATATATTCTTTTTCATTCTGATGGACATTTTTTGCTACTGCAATAGTTGCAAAAGTCGGAAGTACTCCAAAGAGTAAACGCAAAAGAGCGCAAGGCGTTTAGTATTAAGTATTTGCCATGTTTTAAAGTTGAACTCGTGATCAGTAGGTCTCGAACGGATCACATTTTGTAAGTACTCGTGCGCAAGAGCTATCATCGCGGTTTTGAAAGCTTATTACCTGAAAGCATAACTACTTGTACCTTCAACACTAACCATTCTTCTACTCTTTTTTTTAGAAAATCTGAGAAATAACAAGTAAAATATATGTACAACAAATTTAGCGAAAGCTATAATATTTTTTTCTTCTTCTTAAATTATGAAACAAAAGAAGTTGTTTTGTTATTCGAAAGAGGAGGAATCTAAAAAGGAGGTTTTCATTATGACGTGGATCAAAATGAATGGAATGTATGAATATAGAGACAATTAACAGCGCACAAAAAAAACGCAAGTTTCAAATTTTACGCTTGACAACCCATTCTTGAAAAACGCGATACGAACCATTACGTATGCCATTTTAACATGAGATAAACAACAATAACAACACCTTATGAAATACTATTAAATTCCAAAAAAAGTGCCTCATCCCCTCCAACCAACCACCACCTCGTAACAGACAGACTGATTAGACAATTCGCACACAAGTTTCACATCAACAATGAGGCGTTAACTGAAAGTTATATCAATTTCCCTACTAATTAGCTCCCTTTGCCATGACTTTCTATCAAATTATTATGGGCTGGTAATAAGGATACGTTCGAAATTAGGGAGAAAAAAAATTAAGCAAAATGCTCGGAACTAACTCTGATGAGGTTATATATATAAATGCGTCCAATGAACCCGACTAATCACCCGACTATCCCAAAAATTTTAATACCTTTATGAGCCTTCCTTCTCGATTGTAACTGGAAGCGTGGCAGGTAAGCAAGGCCGTAAAATTTGTTCACCGTCATTACCTCCAATAATATCAAATTATTGCCGTAGCTGATGAAAAAAACTTATTGCTCACGTGGCTACAAAAAAGTCTGTCTCTGGTGCACTGGGGCATATTAGCTAACCGTTGTTTCAATTCCCTAATCAGTTTGAAATCCATATTATCATTATTACCTCACAAATTATCAATCCATTTTTTATTTTTTCAATCTCCACCTCTGCTGCCCCTTATCACATAACATGCATTTTTTTCTCGAGTTGAGTAGCAATAGCAATCTACCAATCTGGACACATCGATCAAAACCTTTTTTTCATATAAACTTAATATGGATTTGTTTCGGACTAGCTGAACCAACCTGAGCATTTAATGAGAGAAAAAATAAAAAGCAAGCTTATAGTCAAAGGGACATGCTGATGATCTTTCAATCCCTTAATCCACCTACACCGCAATCCGCAATATTAATATTATGCACCTTTTTTCATCGTAAAAAGTTTAATTCATTTTTTTTTGTGTTTTAAGTAATTTCTGTCGGTAGCCTTTTCCTCTGGTTTTTACTCACTTTTCATTCAAAATGCATAATATCACGTATTGATGCGTAGTGAACAAAAAATCTGTTATAACACGCTAAAACTACTTTGTAGGTATCTCTAACTAAAGTCTTTCAACTCTCAAGCAAGAGGATTAACCCTGAGATGAAATTGACTGTGAGCTAGATAAGAGGGAAAATGGTTTTCTCATCATCAAAATCGACAAAAACACATCATATTTAAAAGAATTTCTTCTTTCTTTCTGCACAACCATAATAATTTTTCTAACGTCACGGAAATCTTGGCTTTCATGTTATGCGATACCCATCCCTAGAGCGAGCATAGAGGTAAAATGTAATTTTCCAATCTCTAAAATATGCTGAGCGATAAACATAGTATTGAATCATTTGAATACTCGGGATGTTGGCAATAAAGTTGTGGAGGAGTGAGTGATATTATTACATATGTAAAAATATGCTACTACACACGTTTTGAAAAAGGAGATGAAAAGTTTGCTATTGATATTGATATAGTTTTTGTACTTTTTGTGCTTTTGTGCATATACTTATGTTCACCATTCCATATTTTTATCATCATCATGCTATTATACTTTCTGGTGGGATGCTCATTTGTTTCATCTCCCCACCATCTCATTCACCTCTTGGTTGAGAGGAGTGCAGGTGCGTTGCAAGACATCGCTCGTACTTGCAATTTACATTGTTTTTTCTTATCTGCACCCCAATTACTGCACTCATCTGCCCTGCTCTGGTGACTGGTATGGTGCACTACTGCAGGGATAAGCATTCGACGAGTTATATGAAATGATAATCCAAGTAGGCAACACGCACCTTTTCAGAGAGGATGATGAGCAGCAGGTATGCAATGCAACAACAACAAGAGCATGCACGCCTCGCAGTCTCAGGTAAAATGTACTCTAACAACGCTATACCATGTTGCATGTTAAAAATAAAAACTTTTATTTTGGGCTTATTTTTGCGCACCCTTTACAGCACCTATAATAGGGTTTACCCAAAATGAGTTTTTTTTCTCTTTCGCTACCATTCCCTTATGTACATCATTCACGGAGTAAAACATAAAATTCATCGAATGTGTACTATTATATTATTGAATGGCTAATTGAATAGTAAAAATTAATATGTTTGGTTTGATTTTTGCAAGGGGTGATGGTTTGCATTCGTAATAGGGATTTAATTTCGTTTTTCTATTAGAAATAGAATAGGCTACACCCTGGGGCCATAGGCTGTTCTTATGGGATGTATGCGGATAAGGGTTTTACTATAAAAGGTGATTCGCTTATAATGATTGATTTTTGCCTGATGAAATTACTTATATTTTGGGGAAATAGAGCGTTCAAAAATTTGCTACCACACGGACGGAGATGTGATGTCTAATTGAGTAAAACCGTGGATTGTAACAATTATAACTTTTTAAAATTGTCATATGAAGAAGAATCAAAATCTCCTGTCATCATAAGTTTGATGTCAGGTGTATCTTACAAAAGACATTGTAGGACTAGGGAATGCGACATGGGACAAGTTTGGAGTGGTTCCTTTCATTTCACATTATAGCATCCTCTAACAAGGAAATGCTTTCTTATGTCAATTCCACCACAGTCGCATTTTGCAAAACAAAGTATGGAAACGCTGATTACTAGTTCTGCTGATCCTGTGTGCAGAAATCCTACTTTGCCTTTGAATTCTGGATTCAAAACATAAAATTATAAAAGATTTATAAATATAAAATCTTAAAAACTAATGTGCTTACATAGGAGTATTATTATTTTATGATGAGTTTTGTATAAAAAGGGATATCATAATTGTAGATAATTATCATTCCCCAAATAACTAATGACTATAGCACAAGATTTGTGACCATTTCATCCAGTTCATTCGTATCGCTTGATTGATTTCGTACCTGACAGAGATCCTTCAGACTCCTTTCTAACTTCCTCCTCTGTCCCGTTTCCCCCAAAATTGGGCACTAACTCGGTCACCACATTCTCCCCCTCCTCACAATTCACAGTCACACCAGACGCGAAGACAAGCAGTACGACTGCGACCAGCCCACTTTGTAAATATCCTCTGGACAACATTGTACATCTAAGATTAGGACTAGCAGCCCAAAGCCAAAACACATATTCACTAAAACTTCACACCATCATCCCGCTTTAAATTGGTCATTCCTTGGGATGATATGCCTTATAATTGTCACAACAACAGCACAAAACCAATTGGACAAAAAAACTTAATTGAAGAGACAAGTAATCCTTTCATTCACTCCGGTCGTCGCTGTCAGTCAGTCAGTCAACCATGCACAAATATCATTATTGTTGTCGCACGTTCACCACACGATCAATTATTATAGCTCCTCCAATTATAAATACACCTAGTGTTAAATCCTTCAATCCGTATTGAGATGACAAAATGGGAAAATTTGGAAACAGAGACCCCTCGAAGGACCTAGACCTCGACGATATCAAAATTAAAACTGAGCCTTAAAATAAAGAGATGCGGCTACTACCGCACTGGCTGCATTTGACACGGTCTTTTGGTCAGCAGCGTGCTCGTTTTTCACTACCTACACCAATTCGCAACTATCTTGAAAGAGTTTTATAACATATATAAAAATAGTATGAGAAGCTTCATATATATATGTGGGGGGGGGCATCGGCTTGGCACTACATTCCTTCGGCATTTGCATTATACTCCTTCAAAAACATTAACTACTATAAGTTTCATGTATATAAGTTTTCATCTTCATGTCTGACAAGCCCAGCGACTTCAAATAAAATAATATTGTTGCACTCCTGGTGCTTTGTTCACAGAGAGGCATCATATAAGTGTATTCGGGCAATATGAGCCGTATGTGTATTGTATTGGTCTGTGTGTGGTTGTAGTAGAAATTCATCTCCTCGTTGTTTCTGTTTCAAAAACTTCTAAATCGAGGCTTTTCCTCAGACTACTACACAATACGAATGTATCTGAGAGGATTTTGCGAACGAAACCTTGATTCAAACAGTGGTTCTTTTGGCTCATGCATGTACACATGAAATATATTTTTTAATGTGTGATACCTATGTATTATGTTAGCTAGATGTTCTATATATGGCAATATATATATTCTGTCTATCTATATATATATATACGTATCAGGCGTGGCGATACGTATGAGGAGTTGTATGGCATTGTTTACTTTTAATATTTGGATCAGACTTGTGGCCTCACGGTAATTCATTTTCTCATGATTTCCATCTCCTTTTTTGACGACGACGATTTCTTCTCGAGACTGAGACTCGAATGCACTTTTTCGAAACCACACAACTTCCAACGTAATTAGATTGTCAGTGATTTTTGAGTGATTGATGCACTTTGCGGTTTTACAGGGGTTTTGTTTTAGGTGTAATCACGCTGCTGCTGGGCTGTGGTGCCTGGCGCTGCTGAGGAGGATGACAGCCAGAATTTGATGAATTATTGGGAAAAACGCCAAGTGGAGGAGGAGGAGGAGGAGAGGTGCGGGAACAAGGACATTTTCAGTTGTTGCTGTTTGTTGGGGGTTTTGCGGGTGGATTGTGGTACAACATGGGAAATATTGTGAAACTTGTAATTCACTGTAATTTCAAATTTATTTTATTTTTGTCTTAAATCCTAAATCATTTAAAAATGTTGAGCCCATGGATGGGAGGACCTAGGTTTGTGGAGATGAAAAGGGAGAGAAATCGTGACGTTTTGTATATTGGTCCTTTCTTCGTTAGCGTCCTCAATCAGATACGAGTAGTATAGCCCATGCATTCGTGGATTTAAGTATTTATTACAGAAACCTGTATTTGTTTTCATGGTTCAATGACTAATTCAATCTGGGATTTGACAAAGTCTTTCTAAAAATAAATAATCCCAATAATAATGCTTTGCTTTATCATCTCTTCCTGAATCACACACTAGCTATCTATCCCCCCAGCTGCATCACTTTGCTCTTATCCCATTTTTAGTAAGATAATAATGGAGTAGCTCTTAACTGTGTTTATAACATAATCAGTAGGCTTCAAAATGCATTTGAATGTCATAAGCTATTCGTAATGAGTCGCTGTCTGCTTTAAATACATTGAAAAGAAATAAATAAGTATAAATTTTCTTCAAATTCTCTGGTCTACTCGGATGGATCCAACAAATATACAACTAAAGTTCAAGGGCAGGCGAATCGAGGCAGGATGCAATAACAAGAAAAAATATCCGTAAAATCTTTCAAACATTTAACATTTTGTACTTGGTAGAGGGAAGTAGCATAAGCGCCAGATGTTGGGATGCATGTTAGCGCATGCAATTGATCCTTCAATACATACAACGCACGACCAACAATCGAATTAGAGAAACTAGTTAACAAGTGTGGTTAACACAGTGCATGGTTTTTTATGGAATAATAGGAGCATCTAAAATTAGACTGAATGCAGACAGTGGATCATCATCAGAAAGACAGAGTCATTTCTCCTTGGCGAAACAGATTGTTGTCAAATTTTATGCATAACCGAATCCTCCTCCTCCTGATTGATGCATTGCATGCGGGGATGCATTATGCATTTCAGGTATGGAGGACCGGCACATTTGACATACATTTAAAGAGAGTCCCAGAGAATGGAAAGTCAGTCAGTCTCTAAATTCGAGACAGGAATAAAACTATATAGGGATTAATTGGTAACTTAATTAGGGAAAATTGAAGTTATATCTTTATTTTTGAAAGTGGAAAGGTAATGTAGTAATGAAATTAACTGACAATCACACACAAAATTCTCCGTAGAAAAGGCCTAAAAGCACTGCCATGTGCATCATGTTTTTCTTTTGGTATATATAGAGTCATGATGATGATAAATGTCTTTAGAATTGAATTGAGCAATATGAGCAACTCAAATAAGATGCACAAAATTGATAAAGCCATCCAACTACAATATGGAAGCGATCAGAAAGTTACAGATTTCTTATTCTGCTTCTTATGCTTCTTCTTCTTCTTCTTAACTAAACAAGATTTTAATTACCAATATGTAGAGTTGTGGCCAGATTTTCTCTTTTTAAAAACCCAACCCGAGCTTTGAGACTACTACACACATATGCTTTTAGTTAACTCTGCAAACTGCACTGCTCTCGTAACTCGTAATTCATGGATGATTTACAAACAAAGCCCCTCTTCTTCTGCCACAGCCACGCACAGCCACAACCATTCCGTGAAGATAGAGTATAAGAAGAAGAAGAAGAAGACGTGAATGCATAAAATGTAATTCATTTTGCGGGGATATGAATCCCTATGTAGTGAAATTGAATAACGTGTGCATCCTTCATTAACCATCTTCACCAAAGCATTGCATTGAAAGGTCACACTTGGTGATTATGATTTGGCAATGCGAACTTCAACTCAACATTTTTAAGACTAATCCAATCCTGCCTATCTACAAATGATGAACAAAATAGACGTGTAGTATATTATATTTTGGCTATGCTGCATTTTTAGGTAGCAGAGATGCAATTATTAAGTATACGCGTTTCAACAAGAAAAAATATCAAAAGGTAATCCATCGCTGTGTCAAATTATTATTGCAGAATAAAAAAATAATATATCTTTTCAAATTAATTCCGTTACAAACTGACCACTCACACGGATTACGCGTCTTCATCCCAAACACAATTTTTTTTAAACATAATAATATGCTGCTGGTGGTGATGCTATCAACCGCAAGTGTTCGCTTATATATGTTTCAAAACCATTATAATAATATGCTAATTGGTAATTAGTGAGAGAGCTTCTATTTTTTTACTCATTTTCCATTTTCTCATTGTTTTCTGCATTAAAATAGGCTTTTCTTGTAAAGCTGCTAATTTTTTGAGACGAGAATCAACCGTGGGGGGAGGAATGGGGCATGACTTTTTCCAAACAAAAAAAAACGTGGCATAAGTTTCATTTTTTATTAGCTGAAAAAAAGTACACAAAATATAAAATGGTAGTTTAAAATGGTGCAAGTGTGCAAAAAGGTAAATGCATCGCAATATTAAATTTTCACACAGGCATTGTTCTAAAGTGAATCTGAATGAATTCAGGTTCACTCAAAACTTGATCATTATTACCGTCATTACTACGGCAATTGTGAGACAATGTGAGATAGTAGTTGGAGTGAAATAGTTGCGTAGATTCTAAACAGCTAGGAAGCATGACCAGGGAAAGTAGTTAATTATGGATAATAACATCAAAGCATCTCTCTCTACAGTCGCCAATGCCAGCATAAATAGTGGTAATAATAGACGTACATAAATAATATACATATTCTTGCAGACTTCCGTTCCGTACGCACGAGGAAGAAGGGGCTTACGCCAAATCCTCCTCCTCGTCATCGTCGTCGTGACCAACAATGTCATGAAACATAGAAAAATTTAAAGTGTGCAGCTCTGTGAGAGATGAAGTGGTGGTCATTCCGTTTAGTTTAGTTAGATACAGTGCACACGATCTCGGCTTGAGCACAATTTAACAATTTGATTGTTGAAAATGAAACTGTCCACATTTGAAATAAGCAATTTAGCTCTGTGATAAATTTTTATTAATCACAAATTTTTTTTTGTGAAAATCGCTCTTATAGGTTACATATTATATCACGTTGGATAATAATGGCCGAGGTTAAATGTTCCTTGAAAGTTGTAACTTATTGTAAGCTCGCTTTTGACTTTGTTTTTACCTGACGGCGGCGGATTAATAATAATAATAATGAAATAATAAATTAGCAATGCAATGCAATGCGTTGTTATAATAATATATAGCAAATAGCATCGTGGTGATTTTTTTCCGCAACCAAAAGCATTTCAATTTCTACTGATTATGGTTAAAGGGTAAACCCTAGGGGGAAAATGCAAGCTAATTTTTCATTGACACAAAAACAAAAGAGGTTTTAAGCATTTTTACTCAATCGCTTGCTTGGTGAGGTAAAGTAGAAAGCACCGTGATGAAACCTAATCCTCTCCTCTCGCTCGGGAGTAGCACATTTTGATGAGAAAACAAAAGGGTGAAGATTTTACCAGCTCCCCTTTTTCCAACATAATTGAGGCTGAAGAAAAACCCATGAATCCGATATTTTCTCTACAAGTTCGCTATCCCTATTTAAACCACGCCGACATTATATATCAATCAGCTACAAAAATTTTTCTCTATTAGTAGATCTAAAACCAAAACGTCTATTTATAGGTTTCTACATAGAATAATACAAACACCAGTTGCAATAATTGTGTAGTAGTAGTAGTAGTAGGAACGTGGTTTTTGCTTTTTAAAATTATTTGAGGAACTTGTTTTTTACACATCGAAGCGTTTTACACATTCGATTATTATTAGCCTCTTCTAATAACGCATCCATTTTTCGAAAAGCGAGAGAGAGAACTCTTAACGAGAAGTAGTTCATACACGGCACTCGCTAAAAATATAAATCGTATGTACAAATGCCACATGTTGAAGCGTGAAAATAACCGCAGACGTGCACCGCACCTATTAAAACCACTTTTCCATCAGGGCTTTTAAGGTGTAATCACTTTTCACTCTCGTTTCCACTTTTTTCCCTGCGAGAAGTACTGATGCATGCAGTTGACACCTTGCTGTAATAGTCTGTGTAACTATAGGAACGAACGATCCTTTACAAAAGAGAGCAAGCTTGAATGATTACAAAACTGTAAAAGCCAACTAATTACAAGTTGTGGTGGCTGCTTTCCACTTTAGAATAAAAACGCTAACAAGGATCATCTCTTTATGTCGTTTAATTGTGAAGTATGAAGTATATGCTTCTTTCGAATTTGGGGAAATGCATAACGATTGGAGTAATTGATGAGCACTAGGAGCATACGCAGCAGAGTAGAGCAAAATAATGGTAAAAACATTTTCAGCCTTTAATTTCCTAAGCTATTTCGAAGCTATCTAAGAATAAATAATTTATGTCATCTTGGTGTAATGTACCCTACGGGGAAACCATTTGACAATAAATCCAAATTAGTATTATTATTATTAATACAAGATGCAAAGCCACTAAGCAATAAATGCCGTTTGTCTCCTAATATACACGTGACGGACCAAATCTGTGCCTGGTTTTCTAAATTTCTCCACGCTCAATTCGAATTAATTATATTGATTAAATTAATTGATTAAATGTCCGCAGATTGATGTTAGTCGGCTGGTTAGCATAGATTGTACGAGTAAGTTCGATTTTTTCCATAAAATAATATACATTGTAGCATTCCGCATGCACAGGGTAGAGTTGGTTTGCAATATTTTTTCAAGTGGGATTGGATATTCGAGTCAATTATGCAAATGACGTCTGGAAACCTATAGGTAGTTTATTTCTTTTCTGTCATCGTCAAATTTTCCAAGCTTAGAAAGTTGGCTTCAGGACACTGGATAGGGTCAGTTTCTGGAAGTAATCTTTCCATGAATGGATTAGGTCGACGCTTTAACGGTCGACATATTTTCCTTTCCGGTAGTAGAATATTTTGGTCGGCAGACTTTTCCCCAACAAAATGTCAACGTCGCATGCCTATTAGTTTGTTGGGGAGAAATCTGCCGACAAACTTCCCCTGTTACATATTCCACGCTTCAAAAGTTGACTTCAGAACACGGGATAGGATGACCGGGATGGGATGGAAATTATCCTTCCATGAAGGGATTAGG